>QMIH01002890.1:2498-23075 GCA_003987875.1 Clarias batrachus
TAGAATTTGAAATTTTTTGTGTTGGACGGAGTGGAGTATAAATTGAAATGTCCAGGGGGTGTGCAAGTATGCTGTAAAGTGTTCATACGTAAAGTGACTTGTGCATAATAGAATAAATAGTATTGTGGAAGGTGTGCAGTGACCACTAGTGTCGATGATTGTCCCGAATGTCCAGAGAGAGTGCAAGAAGCAAGAGTGGTCTGTAAAGTGGGTCAGTACTGTGTGGTGTGCTGTTTGAGAGACCGTATCGCCTGTCTCTCAGGCGTCTGAGGTGGTAGAGACGCTGTCGGGCCGCCTTCACCACGGTGTGCTTCAGTGCTGAGCGTGAGGGAGGCTGAGACATGTCCACCCATCCTTACTGTCTGTGGTCTGCCAGTTAGGAAGTTGGAGATCCACTGACATGGAGATAAGCTGAGTCCCAGGTGCTCCAGCTTGGTGGTGAGTGTGGAGGGAATTATGGTATTAAATGCTGAGCTGTAGTCGATGAAAAGCATTTTAACATAATTCCCCCTTCTATTGTCCAGGTGAATGAGAGATGTATGAAGATAAGTGATAGCGTTATCTGTAGAGCGGTTTGAACGGTAAGCGAACTGAAGTGGATCCAGTGTGTCAGGTAGTGAAGAGATGATGAAATCTGATTAGCCGCTCAAAGAACTTCATCAGCACTGAGGTGAGGGCTACAGGTCGATAGTCATTGAGGGAAGCAGGATATGGTTTCTTCAAAACAGGAACAATGATGGACTCTTTGAAGCATGTGGGGATCACCGACTGAGATAAGGAGATGTTGAATGCTAGCTGGTCTGCGCAGGCTCTGAGGACTCTACCTGAGATGCCATCTGAGGACTCTACCTGAGATGCCATCTGGTCCTGCTGCTTTTCTGGTGTTCACTCTCTTGAAAGCTCTCCTCACGTCATGCTCGGAGATGATAAACGCGTTTCTGGTGCTGGGAGTGTCTTCCTGTCTGCAGCCATTAGCGCCACTAGCATTAGCATTGCTAGCGTCTTTAGCTGCAGCCTCGAAACGAGCATAAAAGGTGTTCAGCTCATCAGCCAGAGTCATGTCTGCGTTTGTCATACCGGATGTTGGTGATTTATAGTCCGTTATTGTTCTTAGTCCCTGCCATAGGCTCCTAGAGTCACTCTGTTGGAGTTCCGTAGCGCTGCTTCACCTCTTTCACCGCCTTCTGAACATTGTATGACGCAGCCTTGTACAAGTCCAAGTCCCCCGACGCAAAGTCCCGCATTGTAGGCAGCGGTGCAAGATATCAGAGTGTCGCGGATGGTTTTATCCTCCCACTGCTTCTGATTGGGAAACGTTTTGATGGTCATTTTCTGTACGGTATCATCCACTAGTTTCCCGACAAGTCCCACAACTGCTTCCGTAAACACGTTGTCATCGGAGTTGTTTTGGAACATGTCCCAGTCTGCATCATCCTGTGGCGCGGCCACCGATTTGTCCGGTCAGCGCGCGAACTCCCTCTGAACGGGAACTTCCTGTTTAAGCCTTTGTCTGTATTTTGGCATAAGGAAGATGGCGGCATGGTCAGATTTCCCAAACGGTGAACAAGATTTCACCTTGTAGCCGTCCTTGACTGTTGTGTAAGTTGTGCAATGTATGCACCACTGTTGGCCCAACGTTGGCCCTTCAGTGGTGTGCTATCTGGGTTGGTAGCACTCACCTTTTCTTCCCTGGATAAGCTTTTTTTTTCCTTTTTCCAAACAATTGGAAAAGGGATTTGTCATGGAAAATGACTTTACCCCAGTCCTTAGCAGTCCAATGTAACTTTTGCAGAATATCAGTCTGATTCCTGATGTTTTTTCCTAGAGACTTCTTTGGCTTCATTGCTGCCCTTCTTGACACTAGGTCATCCTACAAGTCATTGTTTCAATGTGCATGCAGACGTACTCAAACCTGCCTGCTGCCATTCCTAAGCAAGCTCTGAATTGGTGGTGTCCCTATACCACAGCTAAATCAAGTGTAAGTGATGGTCCAGATTCTTTTTGGACATTCTTGTGCACCCTGAAGCTCTGTTTATAACAATTGAACCTCTACCCTTGAAGTTCTTGATGATCAGATAAATGATTGATTTACATGCATACATCTTGCTAGCAGCAATATCCTTGCCTGTGAATCCCTCTCTGTGCAAGGCAATGATACCTGCACATGTTTCCTTGCAGGTAACAATGGTTAACAGAGGAAGAATGATTTTAAGCAACACGTTCCTTTCAAAAATTCTAGTCTGTTATTCTAACTCAATCAGCATAACAGAGTGACCTCCAGACTGTACCTCATCAAAACTCTCACTTGTGTTAACAAAAGAATCACTGACAGGATGTCAGCTGATCCTTTTGTGGCAGGGTGAAATGCAGTGAAAAATTTGGTAATTTCATTTTCATGGCAGAGAGGAAATTTGCATTTATTTGCAATTCATCTGATCACTCATCACAACATTCTGGAATATATACAAATTGCCATCATAAAAACTGAAGCAGATTTATGTTTTTGTCATTCTCAAAACTTTTAGCCCTGCATTGTCAATGGCCTCTCTCTCATGAGGGGATGCTGAGTATAAACCACCCTTGGGAGGAACTGTACCTAGAAGGAGGTTGATGGTGCAATCATAGGGTCTGTGTGAGCTTGAGGTGAGTGTAATCAGAAGGAACTCCAGAGAGGTCAATAAATTACTGTGGCAGAAACAGCAAGGAAACTGTGAGCAGATCAGAGACAAGACACTAGGCATAGAGGAGGCCATTCCAAGGTTGCAGGGTTTGTCCAGTAGATACATGAGTTATGCTGTGCCAGGCTCATCCAAAAATTATGGCAGCATCAGTGTTGTCCATGATGAAAAAGCGAATGGTTGCCAGATATTCAAAAGGTGAATTTATATATAATATATATAAACAAAAATCCTCTAAAGGTGTAAGTAGTTGCACCATCTTTGATGCTATGATGTGATTGTCAGATTGTAGAGAGGCATATATTTTTCATGTTGGAGAACATTGTTCATTAATTACTGAAGACATTTAAATTATGGAAGAACAGGTATGGAATTATGTAGTAAATAAATAAGTTTTCAACTACCCAGAATATGTTTTAGATTTTAGATTGTCCACACTAACTACAGATCTTGGCAGAATCATGGCCTGAGTTAATTTGTAACATTTCTTGCATGCTTAATGTGCTTTAAACCACCAGTTGTCCTGTGCATAGGAAAATTGAGTACAGAGTTAATAGCCCTATTATTGCTACTAAAACTACTGTACGAATCTATATTATGGCAAGAAACACTCAGTTAAGTGAAAAAGGGAAAAAAAAATAGTCCATCATTAATTAAAGAAATGAAGGTCAATCAATCTGAAAAACTTTGACTGTATCCCCAAATACAGTCAACAAAGAAAATCCATGAAACTCTATGATAAAACTGGGTGGGTCTAATAAGGACCATCCCAAGTGTGGTGAGGTGAAGGGGGCTTTTTTTGCAATGTAGCCAATCACACCTCCTTGGGAATTACACCCAAGGAAATCAAACGACCCTAGTAATTAACTTAACTATGGCACCCAGGTACGTTCACTGGACAAACAAAAGGCGTTGGTTTCGTACATAAACACTTTTATTTTCTCACAATGATACAGTTCAAAAGTTACATACAACAATGCTAAAATAAGTTGCAACTACACCATCAAGTATATACTACACTAAGCATTATATATATCAAATATTAAAAAACACATAATGTCAATTTAGAGCTGGAGCTTTCCAAAGGAGGAGCAGATCATGAAGGGGGGGATGGATATCCCCCAAAAAAGAATCACCCCAAACACTTGTGAACCACACACACAATGCACTGTGAAAATCAGCAAGAAGGGGTGAACAACATGCACACAAAAAGGGAAATCACCCTTCTTCAGCAAATATTCAGCAAGTCACACTACCACCACCTTTAGCTCACAGCTGTAGAAGATTAGAAAATACAATAACAATTAGTGTAAAACACACACAAACACAAAAATAGTAGGAAAAGAGAAAGACGGAGAGAGAGGAAACAACGCTTAAAGTTAAAATCAACAAGTTTTCTCAGACAGAGATAAGGCAAAGTGCATGCAAAGCAGTAATATGGCAAAGCACCAATCCAACAAGTGTTCATGCAAAGCAGCAGTGAGGCAAAATGCAAGAGGCAAAATAGCAGTAAAGCAAAGCATGTTAAGCAAAACAGCAACATTCATGCATGAGACCACAGCGCCCATTCCAACCGATAGTTCCTATAGTCAAAAGGAAACCAATTAAAATGTGCATACCACAGAGGACAATAATGTACTAAAATTATAGACCTGTTCCAAAATGTTGGATGAACGACCACTAGCAATCCCTTTACAACAAGGAAGTGCAGGAAACGAGTAAGGCCACTTACTGATGCCAGTAAGACAATGTTGTTCAATAGTGAAACCAAGAGTCTAGGTGGAAACTATAACAAATAACAATAAGTGCCCTAGCTCATACTCACAAAGAGGAAACTGCATATAGCGTTCATACCTGAGACGAAAACGAAAGTTGGGCGTGCAACAAAAAGGCAAGCACTCTACATGAAGGAGAGTCGATAGGAAGATATTTCACTACTGAAGAGTCCAGAGGGAAACCACAATCCAGTTTAAATGAGTACCATTTCCAGAAATGAAACCCCTTTGGGAATGCTTTCAAGATTGTGGGAAAACCATTGAAGGTAAACCAGCACACGATGTTGATCGCAAACGCGGTCGGTGCACGAGCATACGGTGGAATTCCATACCTGGGCCTCCAGTTCTGATTGGAAGCCCTTATAGCCGCATATGTGCAGGGTCATTTTAACTGGCTAAATCCCGCACTAGCTACTGGAAACTTTGATGGACTATTAAGAGTACAGACATAAGGAACGCTCATGGGTGCCAGCTCAACCCATACTAGACCCTGAGCTCATTAGGGAGTTCTGGGCTAACTGTGCGGCTGGCACATAACTTCAGGGGAGGGGCTCAAGCAAGAGCATTGGGAGTACTGTAACATGGTGGGCGTGACAGCAATCAGGCAACTCGCATGGCACCTGGCTGCATCTTAAGCTCTCAGAAACCACCATGTAATGAGCGAACCTTAGGTAGCACCCAGTATGAAATCGAGTCGCTTCAGTAATAGGGAACAAAGGCAAAGAAAAAGTTTAAAATGAAGACAAAGCAAAGACAAAGTCTGAGTAAGTCATAAAAGCAAAGAAAAAGTCTAAGCTGAAGCCAAGGCAAAGAAAAAGTCAAAGCAAAAAAACATAGGCAAAATGAAAGTGCCAATCAAAGACAAAGAAAAGCCTGTGATAAATACTCACTCACTCATCACTCACTCATCATCTATACCGCTTCCTGTACTCACATGGTTCCCCTTCTGAGTTCCTGCATTTAGGCTCTCACATGAAACACCATATCATAAAGCTTGCCCCCTCTTTTAATTCTATGTGTTGTGATGGCATACTGATAGGCAATGCCACTTTACACCAGACAGCTCCACGATTCAACTAAAAAAAAAAATTTAAAAAAATCACAGCACGCAAGGAGCAGGGCACCCAAACTCATTAGGCCTGTGGTAGACCACCTAATACCTTGCTGTCATAAAAGGGCTATGGCCCAGTCCTTGAGTAGGTCTTAGCTTGTAGTCTCATGTCCATCTTCTATGCCCACAGACTACCAGAACTCTCGGCCAGCACAACTTGTCTGACCATTGCCCTAAGAGGTCGCATCCGGACATCCCTGCCTGTTCTTTGTAGCCTAGCTGGGCTGTCAATACATAGTAGTATGTGTATATGCTGTCTGCAAAGAGATACTGCCTGTTTTCTTGTCTCTGTAAATGAAAAGAGCACTTTTCCTTGGTGTTGTGTTTCATGTCGCCTTGTCAAACCTCTACAGTGTTTTTCTGTATAAAACTTGTTTCACTGTGCCATTATATATTAAACAACAATGGAGCAAAAAAAAAAAATCTTTGTGGAGGAATTTTGGCCCATTATTCTTTACAACATTGCTTCAGTTCATTGAGGTTTTTGGGAATTCGTATATGCACAGCCCTCTTAAGCACCCTGCCAAGCATTTCAATAGGATTGCGTCAGATCATTGTCCTGTTGCATGACTCAATTTTGACCAAGCCTTACATATAGAATATAGTGGAACCTTGAATTACGAGCATAATTCGTTCCGGAAGTGGGCTCGTATTCCAAAACACTCTTAAACCAAATCATTTCCCATGAGGAATAATGAAAACTCAAATTATTCGTTCCACAGCCCCCAAAAATAAATGCATAAAAATAATTAATACAATCTATAAAATGAAAATAAAACAAATTAATCTGCACTTTACCTTTAAAAAATGTACAAATAAATCCTGACAGATAAGCGTTTCCGTTGGTGTGCGCAGGTGCCGTGTGTGTGTGTGTGTGTGTGTGTGTGTGTGTGTGTGTGTGTGTGTGGAATTAGCCCCTTCCCTTGCCTCGTTTTACACAGTAACACTCCTCCTCCCTCTCCCCACCACACTTTTTAAGATTCACAACAAACACACACACACACACAACGGAAACACCGTTTTAACAGTAAAAAAGAAATCTTTCTGAGACTGACATGAGCGTATATTAACAGACTCACTTTTTAAGTTTCACAACAAGCGCATAAACGCAGCGGAAACAACGTTTTAACGGAAAAAAGCAAGACTGGCACGAGCGCATACTAAAGGAATCACTTAAGTTTCACAACAAACGGACACACACAAACACGGAAACACCGTTTTAACAGGAAAAAAAAAAGAAATCTCTCTGACTTGCCATGAGCGCATACTTAGGGAATCACTGCTGTAAAGTAAGAAAAAACAAAAAAACAAATGAACCAGCACCTTACCTTTGACAAGAATCGTGACAGAGCAGAGTTTCTGTGTGTTTGCGAAGCTGAGGGGGGAGGGGGGGAAGGTGAGAGAGTGACACTCGGTGTCAAAATAAGAGTCGCATGTGTGAAGCATGATACTCGGCGCTCGTAAACTAATACTTGTTCGGTTTCCGAATAAAAAATTATTAAAAATATTTGCTCGGTTTGCGGAACACTCGTAAATCACGTTACTCGCAATCCGAGGTTCCACTGTACTTAGATATACTGAGGAGTTCATGGTCGACTTACTCTGCAGCAATTCAAGCCTAAATCATCTCCTCTCCACCGATATGCTGGATAAAAGGTATGAAGTGTTTCTGCTGAAATGCTGTTTGGTTTACACCAAATATGGTGCTGGCATTAAGGCCAAGCAACTCAATGGTCTCATCTGTCAAAGGACTGTGCTTTGTTCAAATGTTTTTGTGAACAGTCTTGCTTCCATGTTCTTTTTAGACAGATGAGGCTTTCTCCTGACAACCCATCCAAATAAACCTCACTTGTTCAGTCTTTTTCTAATAGTACTGTCATGTACTTTAACACTTAACATGCTCAATGAGGCCTATAGGGTCTGAGCTGTAATGCTTGCAGTTTTTTTTTTTTAGCATTGTATGGTCTGACCTTGGAGTGAATTTTCTGGGACATACACTCCTGGGAAGATTGGCAGCTGTCATGGATGCTTTCCACTATTAAATAATCTTTCTCACTGTAAAAATGAAGAACTCCAAATTGTTTAAAGATGGTTTTGTAACCCTTTTCAGACATATAAATGTTCTGCAACAATTACTTCTTTAAGACCATTGTTTATGTGTTTCTATTTTGGCATTGAGTTAACACATACCTAAATGCTCCAGACAAGCAAACTGCCAAACCTTCTGCTTTAATAGAGGTCTGCATGCCTGCTTATGATGAATTCATCAAGGGTTGATTACTAACTTACCTTATTAAATCCTGTGGAAGCAGTAAAGGTGTATTTTTGTTAAATTAAATAATGTTACAGTGAAAAAAGTTGTATGTTGTTATTTGACGAAGGTTGTAATTGCCAAATACAAGTCCCACTATAATTAGATTTTTTTTTTTTTTATTAAAAAAATCTTTTTTTAAAAATCTTAGGCTTAAGGTGTACTAACTTTTGAACATGACTGTATATAAGATTCCCGTCACTGATGCTCTCCAGTGACATTACTCTAGACCTCTGTGAGACTAATCGTCAGGTCTCCAGCTTCTTCAGCCATTTGTCTGGAGGATAATTACCCCCCCCCCTTTTTCTCCCATCGTTCACCTTGCAGCTGCACAACTCTCTAGCAGCAAAGTACTTCAGCTGCAGTTTGTGTGTGTGTGTGTGTGTGTGTGTGTGTGTGTGTGTGTGTGTGTGTGTGTGTGTGTGTGTGTGTGTGTGCGTGTGTGTTTGTTTGTCCATCTGTGTGGTGTAGCCTGTGGTTCATTCATCACTGCACATTAAGCAGCCTCCTGTGGTGGGCTTAGCCATGCACCCATCGAAAAGCTATACATCCACATCACAAAGCAGCCTTTGTTAGCTGAAAGATCATTTGTTAATTACTCAGCAAGGCCTATCTATGTAAACCATACATCACCGCTTTCTCTAAAAAACACCATCAGGTCTGATCCAGTGAAAGATGACCTTTTGCCCTCCTTGTAAAAGGCAAACAACTAGACTAAACTGACTAAAGAGTTTTTAAAGCATGTTTTATTTTTTATTTTTTTTGTATTAAAGATGCATATTAATTCGTTCATTGATTCATTTTCCTTACTTCGTATCATATGTAGTGTTATAGATATGTAGAGTTTAGAATTAAGAATTCAAGGAACAAAGCAGGGGATACACTGGATGGGGTGCCAAAGCAGGGGATACACTTGATGGGGTTACACCTTATAGCTCAATCAAGAATTTGTACTGAAGATATATTTCATTGGCTTGTCTAACTGCATTATTTTGCTAGTATGCTAACAGACAATTTCCCACAGACCATTTGTATATGCTTGTGTGTATTATATAGTCATAATTGATGCCTGCCAGACCACATAACATGACTTAAATTACCCCTACATACTGTATGTAAAGTGCATGAACACTTGTTAGGGAAAACCTCTGGTGGGTGTGGATAGGGATAGGGACTCTTACGGGTTTCTTGTGTTTCTGGTTGACACATAGACACATGTTTGTACTGTTCATCATCTCTAGATTCACAGTATCAGTAGGCTTCATGCATTGTCTAGTTTCTTGTGTCTGAATTGATGTCTGAATTGACTTCGCCTGAGTTGGTGACCACAGTTTCATGTTCTGTGTGTCTTTTTCTGTTTCTAACTTCTGGTATGCATATGTGTTTTTATCATTGAAGGTCTTAACATGGTCAAAGGTCAGTTTATGACATCAAATATCTATCTATCTATCTATCTATCTATCTATCTATCTATCTATCTATCTATCTATCTATCTATCTATCTATCTATCTATCTATCTATCTATCTATCTATCTATCATACACACACGCACACAGCAGCCAAAAAAAAGGCTCTCTCCGATCATCAAAGCTGAATCCACATATTTAAAGTGGAACAAGACATTCACAGCATCAATGCAACAATTATTGACATATTGACAGTCATGTCAATATGAATCAGAATCTCATAGCAGAAAAGTGGGACAAAAGCATAGTGGCATTAATAAAGCTGTTCCACAGCTTTAAGGGAGAAGCAGCAGCATCCTGTTGTGATTAATCTGCATAGGAACTAAGTAAGTTTACCAAAAAACATTTACCAAAAATGTTCTATTTCTTCTGGAGGGTAAAGATACCATTATACCATCTCTGCTATTATTGCTTCACATCAGGAGACACAAGTTCCTTGTTTTGTGGCTATACAATAGTTATTCTACATGGAACATGGCAGAGACAGTTAATGACGGATAAGAAAATATATGTTCCCGGTAAGAGTTCCACTTTGTGCTCTGAAGTATTGAGGTCTGTCAGGTGAAAAGGGTAAAGGTAGTCTGTTACAACCCAGGATTGAATGTTTCCTTGCTTGCCAAAAACTGTGAGAACTATAGAAGAAATTGTGTGTGTGTGTGTGTGTTTGTGTGTGTAAAAACAGAAAACAGCGATAATATGATTTATAGAAGTTTAATTGACTCATTTGTTGAATCTCATAGTAGTTTTCAGTCTTTTATCACTTTTAGTATATTAATAAGTCCCATAAGAGGTAGCTACTTAGATTGTAAAAATATATTGTTATTGTATAAAGAAAATGCACTTACTATTGGCTAGATTTTAGGTTTATTTTAAAATACTGTCACAACTGCACAGTCTTTATTCATGTGTCCTCATCTATTTAGCATGCCAAATAACCAAGTTCTGAAGGATGAGAGGCAAAATTACATTAAATTGCACACTGAGTACATGTACTGTGCTGTGCAGTCAAGTTCGACGTGAGGAGAAAAAAGTATCATTGTGACAAACACTGCATCTTTACAGGAGGTATAATTACACAAATTAGAAGCATGTTTTTTTTTTTTTTTTAAAGGCATCTTCAGCCCAGCTGCCTTCCGTTTAGGCACTTCCTTCCCTCTCAAGTGCCTTTACCCTAATTAGTCAATTGTAACTGAGCACCAAGATTCCTTGCTAAAGAAAAATATCACCAGTAGCCATGGAAACTATATATTTTCCAACCCCAAGGATTCCCCCCCTTTTTTGGTGAGTCAATCATGATTTTCGGAGTTGTGTATGCCAGGTCATCAGGCATCACTGTTCCATCACATCTGAATAGCATCAGAGTTTCCAGTTCTCTCTGCGCCAAACTCAGCATAATCGATTGTAAATGTGTACATACAGGGGAACTTTCGATTACGACCATAATTCGTTCCGGAAGCAGAATCATATATCAATACATTCATAAATCTTCCCATAAGAAATAATGGAAAATCTAATTATTCGTTCCACAACACAAAAAAAATAAATACATAAAAATAAATTAATACAAAATATAGAGTAAAAATAAAACAAATTAACCTGAACTTGACCTTTAAAAAAAGTTACAAAAAAAGTAAAAAAAATATATCTCAAAGACAAAGACTTGCTCATTTGTCAAGTCAAAATGTATTTATAATTTTTGCTCATCTTGAGGAACACTCACAAACCGCGTTACTCACAATCCAAGGTTCCACTGTATTCTATTTGTCCAATGTGCTTAGAAATGGCTCAGTGGCTTCAGTGCTTGAGAGAAAAGCTAGATTACTGCAGCCAAAAAGATTTAAGCCTTGCTAATTGTTCCTTTTCTCCTGACTGAGACAATATCAGGCTAAAATGTTTTGACTATAAAGGGATGTATGTCTTTTTTATTTTCCTATCTGACAAAGCTAAAATTTAATTGCATGAATTCTTGTAGGCATGACGTTGAAGTGCATTTCTTGTTTCATGATTGGAATCAAATCGTTGTTGTTATTTCTGTTCCCCAACTGAAAACAGCCAGGCACAAGGCACACAAGGAACACTAGGCACACAAAACAGAATTTCACTCTCCACAGTATAATTAAATTGTACACAAATACAGGCATCCATTACATCCTGCCTTTTTGCCCCTTGCGTTGATTAAGACTAGTGGAAAATACATACATGTTCATATAACTTTGTCCATAAAATATTTCATCATAGTCAGTTTGTCGCAAGTACAAAAATAAGGCAAGGTTTCACTGCCCTATAGCCCTTATATTCCCTTATATCATATTCCTTTTATTCACCTTATATTTACCATCTTCAGCAGTGCATATAAAATGATGAGCAATTTGTAAAATGGGTGAAGTTAGCACTAGTTTCTGCATTATCCATTCTGCTCCACCTACTCCCCATACAAATGCACTAATGACAATGCAGCAAAGTGATTTTTTAAAATTATATCCAAAATTTGGAATAAACAAAATCTATATTGAATGCTTCATTGGTAGTCTCATAATATTGCGTTAAAAATATATTGTAGCAGTGTGATTTATTAGTTATGAGTTGTGTTAGCTATCACTGCACCAGTTGGATAAAAGGTTAGAACAGAGAAAGGGACCACCTTTTGTGTGTTTGTGTGTGGTGGTGGGGGGTGGGGTGAGGAGTGTGTGTGTGTGTGTGTGTGTGTGTACGTGTGTGTACGTGTGTGTACGTGTTTGTGTGTGTGTGTGTGTGTGTGGTGGGGGCCGTGTATGTGTGGGGGGATGCATGAGTGAGGCGTGAGAGAGAGTTTTGTTGTTGGTGCCGGATCTGAGTTAGAGAGGCAGGATGGTTCTGGTTCTGTTCATTTTGTTATGGCATGACTGTAGTGATGGGAAGGTAGGATAATTTTAGTGATTAGTTTTTTTTAAATTTCATCAAAATGAACAAATCTTCTTTGGAATAATTTAGTTAAATTCATTCTGTGGATCAGAAATAAAATAAAATGTTACATTTTCAATAAACAGACACCCAACACGTTTACATATACAAATTTTGGCTATAGTTCCAGTAATGAAAATAGTAGAATGCAGCTAAAGACATATTATGATAAACAGAAAGAGCAGCTCACTTCTCAAATATTCTAGCCCGAGTCGTTCGTTTTTTTTAAAAAATCTATTGCGTTGCATAGCATCTATGGGAGTCGGAGATAAACAAAGATGGCAGCGCCCGCAAGATATCAGGCATTAAAACGCCTAGGTATGCGGGCAAATTGGATTGGGAGGCTTTCCATGCTTAGTATGAACTGTTAGCACTTGCAAATGACTAGTTTGGTATAAATTCAGTAAAACAGTTTCAAAACAAGACAAGAGAGGATCTGGATTAGCAAAAGCAAAAACTTATTTCTGTGTATGACGTCTCAGTTACACACGCTCACATAATGTCTATAAGCTTCTCTCTTTCTCACTGCCTTCTTTATACAAAGCGGTTACATTATCATAGCAATCTAAAAAACCTACTAGTTATTAAGAAGTAAACTAGCTGACTAGAACATCAAGAGAAAGGGGTGCAGGTGCAGCATATCAAGAAACAGGGGTAGTGCATTCTTGTTTCTAGGACATGCTTCATGTTATCTACTTAAAGAACAAAAGATCTTACAATTTTCCATTACACTGGTCAGATGAACAGAGAAGCCAGCAAATGACTGGTCGAGACTGAGGAGCCAGCATGGTTAGAGGAGGTGACAGAGATTATCACGGGGCTGTCACTACCCCAGCCAGGCATCAACAGACAAGACTGGAGGCTCAGACCCGCCCCTGCTGGGGTTGTGGTCAGGAGGGGCACCTGGTGAGAGCCTGCCTTGTCCAGGACAAGGTGACAGGAAATGACAGGGGGTCGTGGTATGTGGGATGCTGCGTACCCCAACATTGACGTCCCGTTCATCACTTTCACCGCTGATTACAGCAACAAACCCTTTATGCTGAGTAAGAAAAAGCTCTGCCCCCTGCTGTAGTTTTCATAATACGTGGTACTGACAAGCAGTCTGCGTCCATTGTTTGAAGTAGGCATGGTGGATCAAAAGACACTAGCAGTTCATTCAGACACTGTGGCACGAGACCATTTAATGCTTAATACGTCAAAAGTAATATTTAAAATAAATGTGAAATTTCACTGAGAGCCAAAGCAGTGATAGGGTATAATCATATATAATCATATCTTCTGGTTCTAGTGAGGACTCTCACAATGCACCTACTGTAGTTGAACAACCAGACAGGAAGGAATTACAATAGTCCAACCTAGAGATGATAAAAGCATGAACTAGTTTTTCTGCATCATTTAGTTACTATATATTTTTTATCTTGGCAATATTCCTGAGGTAAAAGAATGCTGTCCTGGTAATATTATTTACATGTGCTTCAAATGGAAAGCTGGAATTTATAATCACACCAAGGTTTTTACTTTTGCTTTTACTGTTGCACTTGTTGGAACAGAAAGGCCATCTAGTTACAGTGTGATCAAAGAGCTTGCTTCTAGCTGCATGTGGTCCTATGCCTAGAACTCCCATCTTATCAGGGTTAAGCAAAAGGAAGATAATTAACAACCAGTCTCTTATGTCCTTCCCACATTGTTCAACTTTATTAAGCTGTTTTTTCTCATCTGCTTTTGCTAAGATGTATATCTGTGTGTCATCAGAAAAACAATGAAAACTAATACCATGCTTATGATCTATGTTGCCCAGAGGAAGCATGTAAAGATTAATATGCAGTGGGCCTAAAACGGAACCCTATGGAACACCAAACTCCACCTGAGAACATAAAGAATAGTCACCATTTAAATTGACAATGGTGTCAAAAGCTGCACTGATGGTCGGGTAACCCAAGCATAGTGATGCAACCCTGATCAGAGGCCAAAAAGAGGTCATTTATTACTTAAATGAGTGAAATTAGGGGAGTAAAATATTCTAGGTTCTGATCTGATGTGGTTAATTTATCATCTGTATCAATTAAATTGTCTGGTTTGAAGCCTGAATTTGTTGCCTAATATAAGTTCATGAAGTCCTCTCTACTATGTTGTTGCACTGCCAGACCAGGAGGCAGAGACTGTCGTTAATAGCCCTGGTTGAGGGAATGTTTATCCTCCTGGGAGTCCCAGAGGCCATCCATAGTGCCCAGGAAAGAAACTTTGACTCAAAGGTATTTTCAACCATATGTGAACAACTGGGAATCACCAAGACCACAGAGTGACTGCTTGATTGAAATATTTAACTGCATTCTAGTAAACAGTTATATATTATTACATCAAAACATCAGGCTGGTGTAGCAATGTGAGTTAAAAGTTATGATTTGAGTTAGCTATCACTGCACAGTTGGATAAAAGGATGTGGCCGTTAACAGATAATAAGTACTCTATTGTTGTACTCCTGGTGTATTTCCTATAGAGGTATGTGGTACAATATTTTATTAATAAACATTAATAAAAACATCTCATAGAAAAAGAAAACGTTTTTTTCTTTTTCTGTAAAACTACAGAGAATGTGGAAACACTCAAGGTTAAATTACAGCCAGACATGATTGCAACAATTTTAAAATTGAAAACATTTAGAATACAAATATAATTTGTTTGCCTATTAAATATCCCATCCCAACAGTATCAAACACTATAAATGATGAGAAAACATAAAAAAGTAAGAATAAACTAATACTAAATAGACATAGGAGAGAAGGCAAGTGTGGTTGTCTTTGCTTTTAAAAATGTAAAGCCTCCATTCTTCTATTCAAATGAAAAGCGTCAAATTATTGGGCTGCATCAATCAAAGAACAACTAAGTAGTTTTGGAATTATTGAAACTGGGTTAAGAACATTTCAACACATAGTGAAATAGTGCTGAACTGTCAACTTTGTGGAAGAAATGTGGTTCGGGAAAAAAAAATCATGAATAAAATCCACATAAACACTTGGTGAATTTGCATGATAAAAAAGCAACAATAAAAGTATAGCTACGTTAAATAGTTAAAGTAAGATACACACATGTGATGAGACCTTGAGGGACTGGGAATAAACAGATTTGTGGCCATAAGAAAACCCCTTTTTATTTAGGCTAATCAGAAAAAAGGCTTAAATATGTTTTGTAGAAAATTCTATTCCTTTGGAGCAATGGGAAAGGGTCAGGTAGGTCTGAAGAAACCAGACTGACCCTATTCCAGAGCAATGGGTACATAAGAGTAAGAAAGGAAGCACATGAAGCATCATGCATTGTGGCCACTGTAGAACACTGTACTCTGTACTGGAAGCAGTGTATTATCTGGGATGCTCCAGTTGGCCACTGTACAACACTGTACTGGAAACAGTGTATTATCTGGGTCGCTCCAGTTGGCCAGTTCTAGGCTCTGCAACGTTATGTCAATAAAATTAAATCAGCTGTTGACCTGAATGTCTGCTTCCATCTAACCCTATCCTTTGCATCATGTCCTCTCTCACTGCAAATATATTCTCTTTGGTCTTCCTCTTGACTTCTTGCCTGGCAGTTCAAACCTTAGCATCCTTCTACCAATATGATCAATCTCTTCTCAGAAACCACCTCAATCTGGCCTCTCTGACTTTATCTCCAAAACATCTAACATAGGATCTTGATCATATCCATTCTTGTCACCCCCAAAGAGAACCTCAACATCTTCATTTCTCGCTACCTCCAACTCTGCCACCTGTCTTTTCTTCAGTGCTACTGTCTCTAACCTGCAGAGCCTAGCTTGTCTCACCACTGTCTTATATACCTTTGCCTTCATTTTTGCGTTTTGCTTTTATCACATAACACACATGACACTTTTCTCCACCTGACTCAATCAGCCTGTACAAGCCTCTTCACCTCTTTTCCACACTCCCCATTCTGCACCTTCTTGACCTCTGCAATTCCTTCTGATTACACTCACCTCAAGCTCACACAGGCTCTCTTCTACCCCACAGACCCTATGATTGCACCATCAACCTACTTCTAGGTACAGTTCCTCCAAAGGCTGCACCTTCTTTACCTCTGCTCCCTGTAGCCTCACTGTTCCACTTCTCATTCACACGCCTGTATTCTGTCATGCTACAGCTAACCTTCATTCCTCTGCTTTCCGGAGCATATAGTACCTTCACCTCTCTAGATTTTCCACCACCTGGTCCCTGCTCTTGCTAAAAAGCACAATGCCATTTACAAACATCATAGTCCATGGAGACTCCTGTCTAACCTCCGATGCCATCATCCTGTCCATCACCAGAGCAAACAAAAAGGGGCTCAGGACCAATCTTTGATGCAGACCCACCTCCACCTTGAACTCTTCTGTCACACCTACAGCACATCTCACCACTGTCGTACAGCTCTCATATATGTCCTGCACAACTCTAACATACTTCTCTGCCACTCCAGACTCCTCATAAAATACCACAGCTCCTCTCTCGGCACCCTGTCATTTGCTTTTTCTAAATCTATAAACACACAATGCAACTCCCTATTACCTTCTCTGTACTTCTCCATCAGCATCCCCAAAGCATATACTGCACCTGTTGTACTCTTCCTAGGCATGAAACCATATTGCTGCTCACAAATGTTCACTTCTGCCCTTAACATACTGTAGCTTCAACTATTCTTTCCCAAAGCTTCATTGTATTGCTCATCAGCTTTATTCCTCTGTAGTTACCACAGCTCTGCACATCTCCCTTAAAGATCGGCACAATACATTTCTCCTCCATTCCTCTGGGATCCTTTGGGATCTTGTTAAACAAACTAGTCAGAAACTCTCCTGCCACCTCTGCTAAGCACTCCCATACTTTCACAGGTATGTCATCAGAGCTAACTTCCTTTCCACTTCCTTCATCTCCTTCAACGCCCTCCTCACCTCACTCTCACTGATTTTTGCTAATGCCTACTCCACAACAGGGACCTCTTCTACTCTTTGTTCATATTAATTTAATTATCTATTAATACTGTTTTTAGGATCTGTTTAGCATCTAAATCGGTTATTAGATGTCTGCTCACCTTTATGGTGCTGCTATTAAATATCCTGAAGCCAGACCTCTGCGTAGCATTAAATCTTGGTGTCATGATCATAGTTGTACACAGGATGTTCCTGAGTACAACTATGAGGGACTCCTACTCTTCTACTGTCGCTTGTCTACTGAAGAGACAGGACAAGGAGACAGAGGTAAGAGGAAAGGAGGGGGGCTGGCTGTTTACATCAACAACATGTGGTGTAATCCCGGTCATGTGATTGTTAAGGAGCGTGTTTGATGTCCCAATATTGAACTGCTGGCTGTCGGACTTTGCCCATATTATTTACCGAGAGAATTCTCTCATGTGATAATAACTGCTGTGTACATTACTCCGTCTGCGAATGCTGCTGCCACGTGTGACGTCATCCACTCTGTAACCACCAAACTGCAGACTCGACACCCCGATGCCTTTCTACTGATCTCAGGTGAGTTCAACCATGCATCATTCACCAAGACTATTCCCACTTTCACTCAATATGTGGATTTTCACACTAGGGGGGATAGAACACTAGACCTGCTGTATGCTAATGTTAATGGAGCTTACAGTGCGGCAGCACTGCCCCCCTCTGGGGAGGTCGGATCACAACCTAGTCCAACTCATGCCAATATACAAACCCCTGGTTCAGAGACAGCTTGTTATAATGAGGAGTGTGCAAAGGTGGTCTGAAGGAGCAACTGTTACATTACAGGAGTGTTTTGAGGCTACTGACTGGGAGGTTCTCTGTGAACCACATGAAGAGGACATTGATGGAATGACAGACTGCATCATGGAGTACATTAACTTCTGTGTTGACACCTGTGTACTGATGAGAAATATTTGCTGCTTCCCTAACAACAAACCCTGGGTCACCAAGGACATTAAAGTGTGTTTAAATGAAAAATAAAGTGCTTTTAGGTCTGGGGTCCATTCTTCGTACATCGCTTGAAACATCCAAGATGAATTGACACATCTAAGATGAGATCATCGTGCTAATTACGATGTGGCTAATTCGGTTCTTTGAGCACACCTGTTGTTGATGATTAGTTGTCAGGCTCCGTGGTGGGCTTGGTGGATCCAAATGCAGAACGTGGAGAGGGAAGAACTCGGGTTGAGTAGTGGCGTCACTGACTGTAACTGGAGGGTGGTGACTGTAACGTGACGCGGTTGATCTTGGTGATAATGGTGCTCCGTGCTGCGGTGGGAACTGTAGTGTGCTCGCTGGAGAAGCTCGAGCCACTTGGCGAACGTAGTGTTACCTTGGTAGGGCGTGAGGACGGACTCATGGTTGTAGAACAAGCGAGGGTCGAAGCCGGAGWGCTGGGGGYYAAATCCGTGATCCAAATCCGTAGTCGACAAAACAGGCAAGCAGTCAATAATCCGAAATCCAAAGCAAGGGTAAATCCAAAAGCGTGAGGCAAAGACGTAGTCAAAGAACAAAGCGTGGTCGGTAACTTGGCAGYCTGTGACGAGACAAGACGCGGGAATATTGGGCTGGTAAGGCACTCAATAATCTGGCAATGGGAGGTTGTTTGTGAGCAGGTTAAATAGAGCAGAGCCATGATTGAAATGAGCAACAGGTGTGTGGAGAGCAGAGAGTGAGCCAGTGAGATCAAAGGAGTGGAGTGGAATCTGGAGCGGAAGTGAGCAGGTGAAGCAGACGTGACGTGACATTATCCCCTCCCTTACGAACGCCCTCCAGGCGTTCTAGCGGGTGCTTCGGGATGAAGTCTATGAAAGTCGCTGATCAGCGTCTTGTCAAGGATAAATCGGGCAGGTACCCAGCTCCTTTCTTCGGGACCGTAGCCCTCCCAGTCTACCAAAMACTGAAGGCCACGTCCCTGTCTCCGAGCCTTGAGGAGCCTGCGGACGGTAAAAGCTTTACCCCCATCTATTAGTCGGGGGGGGTGGGGGTGTTGGGGAGGTGCAGATAGTGGGCAGGGAACCAGGCGGCGATTCTGAGAGACATGGAAGGTGGGATTTATTCGGCGCATGGAAAGAGGTAGCGAAAGGCGGACCGAGCATGGGTTAATGATGCGGTTAATYGTGAAAGGGCCGATGAATCTGTGAGAGAGCTTCTTGGATAACGTTTTGAGAAGGAGATCCCGTGTGGCTAACATGACTTTTTGGCCGATGCGGTACCTGGGTGCTGGTGACCGGTGGCGGTTAGCCTGTAGCTGGAAGGTGCTCACGGTGCGTAACAGTTGGTTACGGGCTCGTTGCCATGTTGTCTTGATAGGAAGGGTAGTTCGAAGGATAGTTGCTGGTGAGGGTGTGTCCTGAGGGGTTGAAAACTGTCGTGAGAGGGCATCTGGCTTGGCATTCTTGGAGCCTGGGCGGTAAGACAGCGTGAACCGGAAACGGGAGAAAAATAATGACCAGCGTGCCTGGTCTCTTAGCTGTCTTTAAGTACTTGAGGTTCCAGTGGTCAGTCCACACAAGGAAAGGGTCCATCGAGTTCCACCTAAACTGGGTCTTGGACGAGGTGAGAYCRGTGAGTGGGCTTGCCACTGTGCTATAACTTCTGATGAAGCGGCGGTAGAAGTTAGCAAACCCCAGGAATCGTTGGAGTTCCCGTCTTGAAGCGGGCGATGGCCAATCTGTGACCGCCTTAACCTTGGTGGGGTCCATTTGGATTCCTGTCGGGGAGATGGAATACCCCAAAAAGGAGGTGTAGGTGCAGTGGAACTCACATTTCTCTGCCTTAATGTAGAGTTTGTTCTCAAGCAGCCGCTGCAGAACCTGACGTACATGCAACCTGTGTTCCTTGATGGAACGTGAAAAGATCAGGATGTCGTCCAGGTAAGCAAAAACAAAGACATTGAGGAAGTCTCTCAGGACGTCATTAATGAGGGCCTGGAACACTGCTGGGGCATTGGTCAGGCCAAAAGGAACCACCAGGTACTCGTAGTGGCCAGTAGGGGTGTTAAAGGCCGTCTTCCACTCGTCCCCTTCCCTTATCCTGACGAGGTGGTAGGCATTCCTTAGGTCGAGCTTGGTGAATAGGCGGGCATCCTGAAGGAGTTCGAACGCGGAAGACATCAGAGGAAGAGGGTAACGGTTCTTGACTGTGATTTCGTTTAATCCTCTGTAGTCAATGCAGGGTCTGAGGGACTTGTCTTTTTTCTCCACAAAGAAAAATCCTGCTCCTGCCGGTGATGAGGATGGGCGGATAATCCCTGCTGCAAGCGACTCACTGATGTACTGCTCCATGGCCTCTCTCTCCGGACG
>QMIH01002890.1:59372-84003 GCA_003987875.1 Clarias batrachus
ATTCTCAAAACTTTTGGCCACGACTGTAGATACTGTATATAAAAGAAAGGTTTTGTCTGTACATTGGCCAGAACTCACTCTTTCAATGATATCCTTATGGTTCATATATTGGAGGACCCAAAACCACTCTCAGGAAATTTTCTGTCTGTGTGTTTTTTTCTGTTTATATGTCTGTCCAGGCAGATTTTGTTACAGCATCATACAAAACTGTCTTGACAAAATGCAATAAAACTTTGGAAGTCGTTGCCGGAAGTTAAACATGCACCACAAATGAAATAAAAATATGGGATGTGACTTTCAAAATTCAAGTTGCAGATGTCAAGGCTTAAGCATTTCTTGCACCCTGGTTTAGTGGATCTACATAAAAACTGATAAATGAAAGAAAAATCCAACAAGTTAAACAGATTACAAAAACATGAAACTAAAATCATTAATGACAGGCCCTCACACAAAGCATTTAATTTTATTTGTTTTACTTTCAGATCTTCCTTAAAGTACCAAATAATTAGATATACAATATTTTTTATTAATGTTCAATACTATCTCACAGAAAATTGTTTTGATCCATCCACTACCATTTTGGAAAAATATCATCTATCCATCTATCCACCCATTCAATAGTTCTTAACATAAAAGAACTACMTAAAAGAGTGACAAAGTTTTCAGACTCTTTCAAGTTTCATGTTTTAGACTAGTCTTCAAATACATACAAATTCTTTTTCTCTCATCATTCTACACACAATGACAAAGTAAAAACCTTTGTTATTAGTGCCCTGTTAATTTATTAAACCGTGAACACTGAAATATCCTGTTTAAAGCTCCTTTGACAGCAAAGGACAGCCTCAAGTGTGCTTATGAATTATGCTACAGGCTTGGCACTGCATTCTTTTCTAGGTTCCATCCTTTCTTCCTGGCAGAATCGTTTAGGCTCAACTACACTGTAGGTTGGATGGCACAGCTATTTTCATGTCTTTCCAGAAAGGTTTAAATGGGGTCAGGTCTGGAATCTGTCTGGGCCACTCCAGGACTTTCATAGAGTTGTTCTAAAGCCGCTATTGTGTTTTCTTGATGGTATGCTTTGGGTCTCGATATGTTCACTGTCCCCCCAAGCCTGAGATCCTGAGCACTCTGGAGAAGGCTTTCACACTTAGCATCGCAAGTGTCATTATATAGTTTCTGAATACTTAAGTAAATGAGATATTTCAGTCTTGATGTTTTTATAAACATTTTACACAACTATTTTTACTGTAAGATGAGTGTGAAGCACAAAAAATGTGGAAAACTTTCAAATGTCTAATTTGAGAGTGACAGTAAAGAAACTTTATATTTACATTACACTCTATACACCAAGGCGGGCTCAGCAGCGACTTTGCGCATGCCCAATCCAGTGTGGACACACTGTGGTGTGGGTCTCCTCTCTGCTCTGATTGCAGCTGGGACTGCTGCGGAAGGCCACGATGAGACTGACCGCCTGAATGAGACTGACAGAGTGCTTTGGGACAAATGATATGTACTTTCATGTTGGTGTCTCCAAAAGTTCTAAAAAGTATAACTATAGCAATACAATGGAACCTTGGATTACGAGCATAATTCGTTCCGGAAGTGGGCTTGTGTTCCAAAACACTCGTAAACCAAATCATCATTTCCCATAAGAAATATTGACAACTCAAATTATTCGTTCCACAGCCCCAAAAAATAAATACATAAAAATAATTAATACAATCCATAAAATGAAAATAAAACAAATTAATCTGCAATTTACCTAAAAAAAAAAGTACAAATAAATCCCGACAGATAAGTGTTTCCGTTGGTGTGCGCAGGCGCCGTGTGTGTGTGTATGTGTGTGTGGAATTAGCCCCTTCCCTCCCCTCGTTTTACACAGTAACTCTCCTCCTCGCTCTCCCCACCTCGCTTTTTAAGTTTCACAACAAACACATACACACACACACACTCAATGGAAACACCGTTTTAACAGGAAAAAAAGAAATCTCTCTGAGACTGGTATGAGCATATATTAACGGAATCACTTTTTAAGTTTCACAACAAACGAACACACACACAACAGAAACACCGTTTTAACAGGGAAAAAAGAAATCTCTCTGACCTGGCATGAGCGCATACTAAGGGAATCACTGTCGTAAAGTAAAAACAAAACAAATGAACTGGCATCATACCTTTGAAAAGAATCGTGACAGAGTAGAGTTTCTGTGTGTTTGTTAAGCCGGGGAGGGGGTGAAAAGGCGAGAGAGCGTCTGTGCGTGTGTGTGTGTGTGAGAGAGAGAGACAAGCAGAGTTTCTGTGTGTTTGCGAAGCTGTGGGGGGGTGAAAAGGTGAGAGAGTGACGCTCTGTGTCAAAATAAGACTCCCATGCATGATACATGATACTCATAACCAATACTTGCTCGGTTTCCGATTAAAATTTAATTAAAATGTATGCGGAACACTCGTAAACCACGTTACTCGCAATCCAAGGTTCCACTGTAACTAGATTTTTGACTAGATCGCTAGTCGCTTTAGACAAAAAAAAGTGTTTAGCGAGAAGGTCACAAATTTGGCAACAGGGATCTGACCCTATCTCTAGACTCTTTTTAGCCTAATGGATCCCTATATTTCAATTGCTTACATTTTCATTCTGTTATATGTTGTGTAGCCATAAGGTGTATTGCCATCAAAATTTATTTTACATATAGTACCTGAACCACTCCTCATAAAAAAATTTTAAAAAAGACCAAACTGTGACTCTGGTCAAAGTTACATAATAACCCTTTTTTTTTCTTTTATAGGCCTTATTTTGGCCATTATCTGTAAAAATCACAAARGATTTGCATAGGAACCCACTATAAGCTTTTGCAATGTCATATAAATTTGGCACTGGGGGTGGTCATTCATGCTACTGCAAACAAAAATACGGGTATCTCTTGAAAAATAAGGTGTATAGTCAAGCAATGGGGACCTATGATTTAGGATAATTTTAATAATGTGCAAAACCTACTTTTGTTAACAAGTCACAGGCTATTAAGCCTAACATCAAGAAATTGTCAAACTAGTCATAGAATTTTTAAGCCTAATTTTTCATCATTCAGGGGGTGGAGGTAATTTCTTCTAAACATTTCTCAAGAATAGCAAGTGCAAATCCATCACAGGGAACGCACGCACACCTAAGAGTAATTATCATACTCTTTCACACAATACGGGCACCAGGAGTATCCAAAGGCAATCTAACAAGAACGGGATGACACGCACACAGATGTGAGACAGGAATCGAACCCTCAAACCTGGCGGTGCAAGGCCTTGTTCATTCAAAGTTAAGGTAACGGCTTTAACATGTTACCAAGTCTTCAAATGGTTGAACTACTGTACATTAGCTGTAATTCAGGTCTGTTTTGATAGAGTTCAAAGAAAATCAATGGCCATGTTTAAGTTCTGTAATACAGTATCTACCTGACTGCCCAAAAGGGTCAGAGGTAATTTCAAATAATGTATCATTAAGATGAGTACAGTTAAATCTTGGATTGCAAGCACAATTCGTTCTGGAAACGTGCTTGTAATCCAAAGCAATGTATATATCAAACCAAATGCCCCATAAGAAATAATGGAAACTCAGAAGATTCGTTCCACAAGCCAAAAATATTAATATAAAATAATTAATACAAAATATAAAGTAAAAATAAAACAAATTAACTTGCACTTTACATTTGAAAAGAATTGTGGCTAATGTGAGAAAGACTGTTCTCTTTTGGCTCACGGAAATCATTTTCTTTTTGTGTTACTGTAACAAAGAACCCAACCAATGACACTCGCTTTTGCCTCCTTTTTGAGGATTTTACAGAAATATTACATTGAATTATCATTAAACAAATTGATCTTTTTTTCACAGTGCCATAAAAAAAGTATTTGCCCTTTCTCCATTTCTTTTACATATTAGTCACACTAAAGAAATTTAATATCTTTCTGCACATAGATAACCCGAGTAT
This sequence comes from Clarias batrachus, assembly GCA_003987875.1. Classification (NCBI taxonomy): domain Eukaryota; kingdom Metazoa; phylum Chordata; class Actinopteri; order Siluriformes; family Clariidae; genus Clarias; species Clarias batrachus. Next base: position 63,347 of record QMIH01002890.1, read on the forward strand.
ATAAAAAACTGTTTGGGATCACTGTCCTGCTGCATATTCCAAGCATGCTTGAGGTCACGAAGTGATGGCCAGCCATTCTACTTCAGGATTTTTATGTAAAGGAGATTAATTTAACTGAACAAAATTCAATTGATGTTGACTAAACAAGTGAGGTACGCTCMCTGAGACAGAGCATGGGAGACGATTGCCCACAATACCGCAGCACAAGAGAGAAGAACCATTGGCTTAGTTGTGAGCTTATGACGCTCGGCAAACAAACCATATACATACTACTCGTATTGCAAGACTTCGCTCGTTTATCAAGTTAAAATTTATTAAACATTTTTGCTTGTCTTGCGAAACACAGACCAAGTTACTTTCAAACCAAGTACATCTAATTTACATGTACAAACAAACCCTTATTTAACAAGAGATATTTTAGATATCCATTAGATGTTTATAGTTATTTATTCATTTATTAGTTGAGTGATTAAATAAAGTCCATTTATTTATTTATTCTGTAAACAATGCATGAAATCTTGTATTACTACACAAGGTTGAATTATGAATTCGTCATAAACACACATAAGAAAACATTCTCACTTTTACGGCAGTAAATTTAAATTCATAATATAAGAATATTTTACTGTTGTCAACATTTATATTAATTGCATTTAAAATCAAACCTGATCTAATCCACTTGCCTCCTACACCAAGAACTAATTAATTGTGGAGCCAAATTTATTAAAATAGCTGGAATTTGCTGCTTGGACAAGATTGGGAGGTCATTATGCAAAGTTTGAGATATYGTCATAAACAGGGAGCAGAATTAAGGTCTGACTTAACCAAATAAAAGTGATACATAACAAAAGCCAGAATAGCCAATGTTCTATTCAATTATCATATATTTTAAGGGTAACTTTTGAATCTATTCTCAGCTCATCTGTTTAAAATGTTGTGCTAATGTATTATGCTGTATGTGACTGGTATAAAAGACAATAGTCGGTCTTTGAACGTTGATAAATCAAGAGAGCTGGTGTTGCTGGACCAGGTGAGACTTTGCTGAACATCAACAGGTCCTCTATGGAGATCGTTAAGAACGCCAAATTCCTTGGTGTCCACCTCACGAGAATTCTCACCTGGTCCCGCAACACCAACTCTTTAAACAAGAAAGACCAGCAACGTCTTTTCTTCCTGATAAGCCTGGGGAAGGCCCACCTTCAACCACTGATTTTTACCATTTTATATAGAGGGACTATAAAGAGCATCCTGAGCAGCTACATCATTGTCTGGTTTGGGAATTGTGCCATCACGGAACACAAGACTCTACAGCGGATAGTAAGAACATCTGAGAAGATCATTGGGGTCCCTCTTCTCTTCATCAAGTATTACACCATATGCTGCATCCGCAAAGCTAGCAGAATTGTGGCTGATCATACACACTCCACACACACATACACACACACACACACACACTTCCAGCTGGAAAAAAGTACTGAAGAATTCAGGCCTTCAAATCCAGACTTGTAAGTTTTGTGTAAGTTTCTTCCCATAAGCCATTTGATTCCTTAACAAAATGGGACTCGACTAATAAACACACACAAAGTCAGTTAAATAAACACAATTAGCTAATCAGCTAATTAGGTTTTTGTCTTGACTAGTTTTGTTAATTTATGTTGTATGTGGCACCTTGGTGCTGGAAGAATGTTGTTTCGTTTCACTGTGTACTGAACTGCACAAGGTAGAAATGACAATAAATGGCTACTTGACTTGAACAATGAACAACAATCAGTTTAGAGGTCAAAGGTATTTCAACTCATACCAGTTGCGATATTAAATTGCACCACAAGATGGAAGCATCAGGCTATCAAGTGGTATAAATAAGCATTTCTGATGTTCATATTTTAATTTAGAATTTCAGACATTCATTAAACAGTTGCATTGATGTGAAAAGATCATTTTTGTTAGGCTTTTTTTGTTGTGGTTAAAGTTCTTGTGAAAACTGATGTACATGTACTCAGTTATGTAGTGTATATACAGTCCAAAAATCATAAATCATGCATGATTTATCAATGACCCCMAAAAAAAAATAAATGAATAAAATCAGTGACATTTTACAGAATAAATCTATGAATATTATCACCTGCAGTCCTCATGCATTTTTAGGTATGCTTATTACCGCCGCAGCAAAATGACAGCGGCCAAAATAAATTGCATAAGTCGCATTTCAAAGTCATTCATGAAATAACCACCAGGTGGCGCAAAGGGATCTTTTACAAAACAGCTGCAATTGCAGCAGGTTTTGATTTTAAGAGAACTAAKGTCATAAAAAAAGTCATAATGTATTGTTTATATAATATTTTCATTTTACATGTTTTAAAAATGTACATTTCTATAMAATATGAAATAAAAAAATTATATAAAAATSCAAAGAAAATTATTCCATTTGTAAAATAGTATAATACATTTAGGCATTTAGCAGATGTCCTTATACAGACTGACTTTAATTTTAAATTCGAGCAGCTGAGGGTTAAGGGCCTTGCTCAAGGGCCCAACTTGGTGATCGTGGGATTTAAACCTGGGACCTTCCGAGCTGTAGTCCGATACCTTAACCACTGAGCTACCTCTGACCAGGGTTGTGTATAGAGTGATTAAAAACATATAAACATGTATAGAGTGATTAAAAACAATACACACTGCATGTTATGATAAGGAAATTCTCTTCCATTTCCGGGATTAAAAAGCAGTAACAAGGCAATTTGAGAATCCGAAGAAGCACAGTGTTACATGCACAACCTCTCACAGACGAGCCTTTCTCAGAATAACGCATCTCAATTTATTAATCCGCGGGCTCGGTTTTATTCATCTTGTTAATAAAACCTCCGTAGGTGTGCCCATAGCAAAACAACTAAATTATGACACTCAGAAACACCTTTTATTCAGGGCCTCCGAGTGGCGCAGTGGTAAAGCGCTCGCCCTATCATCCGGAGATCGCTAGTTCGAATCCCGGGTGGTGCTGTAACCTCTCGCAGCCGGAGGTCTAGAGAGAGCTGATTGGCCGAGCTCTCTCAGAGGGGAGGGATGAGAGGTACATAGTGCTCCCACATTAATCACGGCTCTACAGCCAGTCAGGGGCGTCTGTGTGTTTGGAGGAAACGCGTGATAGTCTTCGGCCCTCCCGGCTGAGCGGTAGTAGTAGCCTTAATGTGGCGCCCCCTAGTGACGGGGAGGAATTGGACACGACTAAATTAGGGAGAAAATCGGGGGAAAAAAAAAAAAACACCTTTTATTTGAGGTTAAATGATGTGCCTATTTTTTTTTTTTCAGCAGAGCCTCTGTTTCACTGAATAATCCATGACTTTTCATGAATTCATGAATATGTAAGACCTATTGACACCTGGCTCAGGTGACACCACACACACTCAACACAGTCAGATCACAAAGAGTGGCAACTACCAAAAAGCAGATTAACGTCATCAGCTTGTCAACCCCCCCCCTCCCCCAAACAGCACAGCAATTAGCATTTACTTGCATACGAACAAAGTCGTTTACATAAATCAATGATCAATAGCTCATGATGCATACATTTAAACAATTGATTCATACGGATGTACCTGTTTTACATGGAAATTTACACGCTTGTGACTGAACGATTTACCCTCACAAAGAGCCATACAAGTACAGTGGCAGCTGGCACACCTAAAAATAGATGAAGAATAATTTTTTATAGTTTAAATGAAAATGTTCTTCTAAATTTGGGTTATTATTGTTTATTTACAATACTTGTTAATTAAAAAATCTACTTTAAATTATATTTGTGCTCCTGGATGTTGAGTCGGCATTGTGATCTCCCTTCTTAATTTCCTACATAGTCCAATCAGCGCTCAACGGCAGAAGTAGACTATGAAGGCATTGGGGAAAAACAAGGAGACTCTATTTTAATAATTTATTAATAAATGAGTGATTTCTTTGTTTTCAGCTGTAGTGATGAAGGTAATCATGTCATCTCCGCAGTAGTGGATGCTCCTATATTCATGTTTCATACGAATTACAAAATCTGACATTTGTTTTCCATTAGTCCATGTAAAAGCAGATATTTCTCTTTTTTATAAGTATTTTTTTTTCACGTCTATGAGACAAGTATACACAGACTTTCTGCGGTAGAACAATTATTCTGGTTGAGTACCATCTGTATTACTTATTTTAACATGAGATCTATGTAGGAAGCAAGCTTTTCAAACTTATATGCCCATTCGTTTTTAAAGTCTATATATAGTACCAGGCCGAGTTGCATTTATATACAAAAGTAGTGCTGAAGTAGTAGAGCTGAAAACCTACCCAAATACAGACTTGATCCCCATAAATCAGAACCCGATTATCTGACGTTTGGTAATCTTTTAAAGAAACGCTGAATAAAATGGTACTCTGTATAGTGTGTTGAAGTAAAATGGCTCACCACGCTGCACACACATATGTTTATATGTATATCATCAGGGACAATCTTATCATTTTGATTCACACACATTGCATAAAAACGTACTTCTTTCGATTGTGTAAAGCTGCTTTGCGACAATGTCGATTGTTAAAAGCGCTATATGAATAAAATTGACTTGACATGTACACATGCATCTACACAGCACAAGGATCTCCAATGGAAATGAGTTTACTCTGGGTGTTCATGAGTGTCATTGCCTGGGAGTTGCGTATCAGACAAGAAATTAAAGGTAGATGAGCCAGAGCAGATGCTAACGGCTAGTCTGGCCATGTTACTTTCCAGAGCATTGTTGAGTTCTAAACAGTTTATATGTTTATATGTACTGTATATGCTCTGCCAGGAAGACTTGCACTTACCTGGTGTGCAAGTCCCTCTTCATGATGATAACTGTTGATGAGCTCACTTCTGGAACATATGATGACAGAAGAAAAAAGAGCCTTCTCTGTCTTCTGTCAGTAACCATATTGTTGAAATAGCTCAAGATGTGACACTGTCACAAACACAAGGAGGTGGGACTCAGAGGTGGCAGACGTACAGTATATACACTGAATCTAAAATGTAAAAGCTCACATAAAAATCTACTCCACTACAAGTACAACAGTACAAGAAGTACCAAGTATGTGCTGTAAAATGTACTTGAAGTACAGAAGTATACAAGTACTACACAAAGAAAGAGATTTTTATGAATATCTTACTGAGTTACTCACTCGCTCACACTCACAGGAGGCCTGGAGCCCATCTTGAGGGGCCTCTGGGTACAGAGCAGGGCACAGCCTGGATGGAGTGCAAATCCATCGCACGGCACACAAGCACATTGAAGTCACCAATTTACCCTACTCTACATGTCCTTGGACTATGAGGAAACTGTGTTACCCAGAGGAAACCAACAAAAAACCCTTGACCCCGGAGGTGCGAGGCCACACTGCTTAACCAACATGCCAACCTATCCGAGTTACTGATGAACAGTATTTTAAAGCCTTTTATTCACAACAGACACTGATGCTGAATGTGCAAGAATGAATAAGGAATAAATAAATGTACAATTCATTGGCTGTGTTCTGCTACTGCAAGTTCATGAAACCTTCGCAGGCATTACAAGAGATGAAATGTCAAATGTTATTTAAAACTTTATTGGAATAAACATTGCAATGTTGACATTTCATTGACATAGAAGACACCACCTCCTCCATCCTTTCAGTTTTATTTCAAGGGAGCAGTTACATCAGATGCAAAAAATAAGTAATTGATTTAAAAAAAAAAAAAAGGTTTCAGTTTCTAACAGTAAGGGCTATATTGTTGGGCAATCTGTGTTGAATTAAAAATGAAATTTGCTTCGTTTTTTTTTTTTTTTTCATAAATGCAGATGAAAAATGACACCAAGAGATTGTTACTGAAACTAATGAAAAGTAGGCCTAAATATGATACCATGATTTGTTGATGGTGACCAAATTTGACATTAATTAAAGGAATTCAATAGTTAACCTTGCTAGTTGCTAGTATCAGGATATCAGCAGACCTTCAGAAAAGCAAAAATTTGGCCAATTTCCTGGTATAGTAGACATCCCAGCACATTCACCCCAAAGAAGACACCGCCTCCTCTGCCATGCTTTCAGTTTTATTTCAAGGGAGCCGTTACATCAGATGCAAAAAAATCCGAATGTGCAATGTTAGAAAAAAAAAATAAAATACAACGAGCTACATTTCTGACTCTTCAGGCATCACTGGTTAAATGGTAACCTTGTTAAGAAGACTGAACAAATACAGTTTGGAAGGATTGCCAGGAGAAACATCTTCTGTCTAAAAAGAACATGGAAGCACAACTGAGGTTCGCAACACTGCATCTAAACAAACCACAAGGCTTTTTGAACAATGTCACTATGGATGGATGAGACAAAAGTGGAATAATTTGGCCTTAATATTCATCCCCTTTCTTGGCAAAAACCAATTAGAATTTCAGAAGAAACAGCTAATAATCATTATCAAGCATGGTGGTGAAGAGGTGATGATTTGGGCTTGCAACCACAGCACATGGGGACCTTGCAGTCAGAGTCCATCATGAACCAGACTATTCTGGAGGCAAATATGAGGCCATCCGACAGCTAAAGCTTGGTTGAAATTCACAACAGGACCACAAGGCTGGCACGACCACTATCTGAAGCGCACCGGTAAATCTACAACAGAATGGCAGAAGAAAAAAAAAAATCAAGGTTTTGGAATGACCTCAGTGGCCAYAAGTACGGTTCATCGTGATTCACCGCGGGTTTTGGCACTGTTATAAGGTTTCCATTTTTCCGCGCGTTGGTCCTCGCATAGTCAAACCGCATAGGCGAGATAGGCGTAGAACAGGATTAGGAATGATAGCTGTCTAGTTCACGGATTACATAAATTGTCTGAATAACGCATTACATTTTTTTAATAATAACTTAAAAGAAACTTAGATCTTGAATGGCGGACCTAACGCGGTTTTTGATGTAACGAGATTACTCGTTACATCAAAAAAGTAATCCGAGTACTCAAACGCTTTACTTTGTAACGCATTATACCCAACACTGACTGTATACTTCGGCACAAGTCATCATTCACAATTTTATCTCTGGGTTCATATTTTATCTTTGGGTTCTTAGATATAGAGGTAATGGGGGTTCATATTTTATTAATTAACTCCAAACACAAATTAAAATAATTTAAGCACTAAACAGATAATAAATAAAACTATTACATGTTATCATTTATTGTGGGATTGCTAAATGCAGGGTGTAAATACACTGTGGATGGGATGCCAGTACATAACAGGGAGCCTTTGCTGGTAGTTTTTAAAAGAGATACAGGAGTCTATACTGCTAACTAGTTCAACTTCACTGAAAACAGTAGTGACAAGCAGCTAGCGCTGTGCCTGATTTTTTTTTTTTTTTCTTCAACCAAAAGAAAATTGGAAGAGGAGGCTGCATGGTGTCTTAAAGCAATCGCCTATAATGCACATACACAGGTCTAATTCATGATGAACGCACAGATTCAATTTCTGCCCAATTCATGTAGAGGTAGCACCTTAAATTTCCCAACCTCCAACCAAGTCTCCTTCTCAACTTGAAATGCATTCTTTCTTTTCTTTTTATTATTTCCCAAATCCTTTGAATCAGTATAAAAATTTGGATTCACTATATGCAAAGTGGTATGCACAGCATTTTGAAAAATCTATTTTTCAAAAGACTTAAAAAATGAGTTGAAAAATAAGCAAATACCAGTCACGGGTACAAACAAGTGCATCACAACTTCAACATGCATCTTTAAAGGCCTTGATTCAGTTTGTGCCAATCAATATACTCAGCCAGGACACTCTTGGCTGAAACTGAATAGATGCTCTGTTTCTGTCTGGCTTAGCTATTGAAACAGATGAATTTCCACAACAACAACAAAAAAACATCCTATCTGACAAACATAGGTAAAAGATAGCTAGCAAACTGTCTGGCAATAGGGCTAGATCAGGGGCGGGCAAACTTTTTGATTCGTGAGCCACATTGAGTTCTAACATTTGGCAAAGGGGCCGGAACAGGAGCAGATAGATGGCATGCTTTGGTCAAAGGGTCAAAGGGTAAAGTGCAAACGTGGAGTAATAGGCCTACGCTTCACCTCAACAAAGCCAATATATCTAGAGTGCGCCATCTAGTGAGGAAACATCAGAATTACAGGGGAAATAAAACACTAACAAGGTTAATTTATTACATTTTTTCAAGTTTGGCGGGCCGAATCAAAACATTAAACGGGCCGTAGTGGCCCCCATGCCTGGGCTAGCCTATATTATCATTGTCAGATAGCTTAGTTCACTTGGTTAATTCAGTTTCCCAAAATCTACATTAGTATTGAGCTATAACATTGAAAACATCAATAAGAGATGTATTATTGGCATGGATTTAAGGACTAAATATTGGCACTATTGAAGCAAAGTTAAAGAAAATGTGGTTGCATATTACATAGTTTCTGATGGAGACTAATGAAAAGGAACAAATTAAATAATCAATGAATAGATACAATTACATTTCCTATGAATGGGACAGTGAATACTGTACCAATTATAAGCATGCAGACCTTAAAACCTGTGTTCAACTGAATAGCATCGGAGCATATACAGTATAGTGAGTGAGAGCAAGAGATACTTGACAACATCTGGCAAAAGCCAAACTCGCACTCCAAGCGTCAAGCCCATGCCAATTCTGTAAACGGCCTTTATCAGCAATAGTGGCATAAAGCCAGGAAATGACGGGAGAGACATATGGCTTAAGCCTTATAAATGGCCGCATCAATGCAGAAGGCAATAACAAGGAGAATCTATGTTACATGGAGAAAATAAATTAGACTTCTTACTACTAATAAACAAAATAATAAATGAATCAATACGGTCATGAGAGGTGAAATTCACTGTGAGATAATATGGGATATATGMCAGTTTATAAACATTGTTGGGTTACGAAAGCAATGCTAAGTTTTTAGATCCTTGAACCTACATTTGGCTGATTCTTAGCTTCTCTAACCTCAACTGACATTATCACTCACTACAATGACCATTTTTTTTCTATTTTTTTCTGGCAATTCCTGTTCTATATATACTTAAAGATCCAATGTAAATAAATTTAGCTCCTTAGTTTTATTACTTCCTGGCTAGAGGATCCACAGATGATTCAGGATCGCAATACAAGGTTGTGTCAAAAATGTTCGACACTCCAACAGATGGCAGCACAAGGCTGGACACACAGTCACAGGGCGCACCGGACATCAAAAGTCAGTGTGCCAAAAGACATTGTCTAGTGTACATTGGGAGTGGTGCAACTGGTGCTATTCTATCCATGTGTGTTCCCACCTCTGCTATTTCATCATGGACAGCTGTTAGAACAAGAAAATTAGAAAGTTAGAACAAAAAGGCACATGTGCTTCAAGAGCAGGAGAACATCACCTTCAATGAGCTCAAAATGTCTAAAACCATTCGGCAATTTGTTCATGACGATCGTTGGAGAATAATCCACAACATGGCTGCCATTGTCGGTGTGTTGTATGGAAAAGGTCCAGGCGATCCTCAACCTGCGCCATGCTGCTGCCAACTCCATCCACAAAAATATGGACATGCAGCAGTTGTGATGGTTAGAATTAAATAGAATTAGCTGAAAACATCAGATGAAAACATACATTTTAAATGTTAAAATATTTATTTCGTGAAAAACCTTAAAAAATGGTTTTGGCTAAACTAGATTGGCTGTAGGGTTAATTAACAATAATAAGTTTTGATTTACTAAAACTAGACAAAAACTGAAGTCTAGTTGAAACTGAACTTTAGTTGACTTTTAGTCGACTAAAACTTGACTACATAAAAATAAGATCAGATTGACTAAATATGATAAAAACTAACAATTGTGGCAATTTGCATTGTGAATTTGTCCCTAGGGGCCAGTCAGTCAATAGTAAATCCTACTGCCAGTTTTTAAGGCATCTGAGGAAGGATGTATGTCGAAAGCAACCGGATCTGTGGTGCATGAATCACAAAACTCTTCGACACCCCTGTATTTAGCAAACATTTATTGTATGGGTTTAAAAAGCATACAATTTACTAAGGTTACAGTTCATACAAACTGTTCATGTGACTATCTAGGAAATGCATTCTGCCTGAGGTTAAACATGTGGTTTACAAGCTGGTTCAACTGAAAATGATCAAATCGAGAGATGCCAAAAGCTATGGAGTAAAGAAAGACTCTTTTCCGTGAAGTTCTAGGAGAGTCCTGCATATTAAGTGGTCTATCATATTATAGTACACCACAAAGATACTAGTGATTGGCCACTCTTTGCGCTAAGTGACCCTATCACATTTCTTAGTGTGTGGGGTTTTACATTCAGCATCACACTCTTTCCATTTGTTCAGTTAAAGTCCTGCAGCACAGTGGTGCACAGTCCTCAGAAAAGCAAAATGTGTTTTATTCCAACACACAAAGTGTACTCCTGGCCATAATAACAGAAAAAAAAAACATTTTGCCTGCTGAACCTTTTGCAATAATGATTTTTGCAAATCTTTGGCCCATGTTAAGGTGAGGTTAACAACCTCATTTGTTCATTATAATTAGATTTTTTTTTTAACTATCTGGATTGCTGCCACTCTGTATGAACGATCTATGTGATGAAGTCAAACTTCCTATATACTTAAAGTTCTAATAGAATATAAAAGTTACCTCATGAGTTAATAAGGTTCATTTATTTAACAAGAGAGACAAAAGGAACTTAATCAATTCAAGTGAATTTATGAGGTGTAGATACACAGTACACCGTGGTTAGATTAGGCATTAAGGGTTTACTTTTATATATTTACAAAAATATATTTAATACACACACACACACACACACACACACACACACACACACACAGGAGATCAAAATTAGAGAACAATTTATAAACAATTGAACAATGCTAAAATAATGTCATCTACACTGCTCAGCAATTGAAGGAGTTTTTGTCCTGTCTATACCCACACTAATCAAAATTAGAGAACACTTTCAGATATCTCCCAGTTATTGGTGTGAATCTGGTACCTGGTGCTAATTTCCTTGATTATCTGTCAACCCCTATTTAACTGGTAACGTAACTTCCAGTTTCACTGAATCTGCAAGACTGTGGGCGGTTCTAAAGTGACTGAAAGCCTCCGGCAGCAGGTTGTCCAGATGAAGGCCAAAGGAATGACCCTGTCAGCCACAGCAAGACAAGTTGGTCGTTCCATTCAAGAATATTGAATCTTTACAACATCACAAACTTATTCAAGTCTCCCAAGAAGGCTGGTCGTCCACGGAAGACAAATACAAGCAAGGACGGGATACTGCGGAGGATCTCGATGGGCAATCGTTTCCACACTGCAGCTGGAATTGCTCACCAGTTCAGCGCTGAACAGGGTAAGGATCTGTCTCGTCATACAGCGTCTCGATGTTTAAGAGCATTTGGACTGAAAGCACTCTGCAGTGACCAACCCTCTCATTAGCAGAAAGAATCAAAAGGTTAGACTACGCTTTGCTGAGGAGCATGTTGTGTGGACAGAGGGGAACTGGTCCAAAGTTCACTTCAGTGAAGAAACCAAGTTTAATTTATTTGGGTCCGACGGGAAACATTATGTTCGGCGACAAACTGGAGAAAGACTGAACCCAAAGTGTGTAAAGAAGTCAGTGAAAAGTGGAGGAGGAAGTGTCATGGTTTGGGGCACGTTATCTAAAGCAGGAGTTGGGCCTCTCTTGCAACATGGCAGAGTGAGATGTTGCAGATGTTTATCAGAACCTTCTTCAACAACATATGGTTCCTTCCCTGCGTTCATCACCCAATAAACCCGCAGTATTCATGCAGGACAACGCTCCATGTCACACACCAAAGCAGGTATAGCAGTTCCTTGAAACTGAAAACTGAAATAATGACATGGCCTGTCCAGAGTCCTGATCTCAACCCAATAGACCTTTGATCTCAACCTCTGGAAAATCCTTGGCGACAAAGTTATGGCCAAGAAACCCACTACAGTCACCGAACTGTGGAGGAGACTGGAAGAAGAGTGGACCAAAATCACACCAGAGCAGTGTGAGACAATAGTGCTGTCCTGTGGCCGCAGATGTGCTGAAGTCATTCAGAGCAGAGGCCTGTACACTCCCTACTAAATGCTGACTGCTGTAACCATCAGAACATTTTGTGGTAATCTTTTTCCATGCTACAGTCATTGTTGTTCTCTAATTTTGATCAGTGTGTTTTCTGCAAAATAATGGTTTGTTGAAATGCGTTAGTTATTTTGTATAAAAGSTGTTCTGGTAGCGTGGTATAGACAGGACAAAATCTCCTTCAACTGTTGAGCAGTGAAGATGACATTATTTCAGAACTGTTCAATTGTTTATAAATTGTTCTCTAATTTTGATCTCCAGTGTATATATAATTTCATACATAGAAATCTCACAAAATGCCTTCTATATTTACGAACGGACACAGTATTTTAAAGCGTATTTTAAAAGAAAAAAGTCTTTTAAAAATTATTTGAGAGACAGACAGGTATCTTACCTAGGTGAAAGTTAATTTCACTTTCTTTCATATAACACCATTTTTCATAATACTTAATGCTTCTCATCTTCCATTCCATGCTTCCTAATGTTCATATTTTTATCAGAGAAAAAAAAAAAATACTTTGCTACATACAATTTCATACCCTTTTAAATTGTCTCCATAACCCTTTTGAATTCAACCACTTAATGATCTTAATTGTCATTCAGATGAAACTTTCCCAATTTAGATTTCACATGAAAAGCCATACTGAAAAAGTATATTATTCTAAAATGGAAAATTGTTAAGATATTGCAACATGGATTTGACATGATGACACTTTTTACGCTTTTACCCAAAACTGAAATGCTTTAATTTAAGCAACAATTGTTACAGGTCATTTGCTTCTAGGCGCTTACACCAATTTTAATATCAATACGCATGAAGAAATATGAATAATGAGCATTTTTAAATAATCATAGTTTGAACGATACAGTATTACTATAACTTAAAATTGCCCTTTTTGCTGCACGGCTAAAGTTTGAATTCTGAACAACTTAAAATTTTTGGTGAAGCAAGATTGGTCACTTCTATTTTGCATAAACTTCAGAAGTAGCTTATTTGGCACACACATTTTCTGCGTTATACAGTATGTATAATCTAAAAAAATAATAATCAGCACCCCTTGTTTTGTCCAGGACTATTTAAAATACTGTAGAATATCAATATAGTCTCTATTCTAAGCGATCAGAGAAATTAGCTCAAAGTCAGGACGGATTTATTGCACCCGTTTCAACTGTTGTCTTCATCATATTCATGTTTCACATTATTCACCACAATCCCTTGTAGTGCAGACTGGGAATATTGATAAAACAATTATCTGCTCACAATTTATTTGGTTTTCCATTTAGGTGGAAGTAGGGATAGGCAAAAGGAAAAATATTGATTTTAATTTTTCTTATTTTCCTCTTCTCTCTGTCATTCTGTGAGTTTGATGATTTGAGTAACCTGATGCGATTGTTGACGATGTTTGACATCAGACTATATCCTTTTAGGATCATTGTAGACCWGTATATGTATCTAGTGTAAAATCAGTCATACAATGGAGAACTGGAACGGCCCCAAAACTCTCCTGGTCTTTTCAATAAAGCACAAAAAAAGTTTATTTGGAAAACTCAAGTTTAGATTTTTAGATTACATTGTAGAGCAATAAAGATTTTTTTCAAAACTATTAAATAAAACATATGGAAATAGGCAATTAAGTAACACCAAAAACAGCAACAGTATATTGTTATTTTAAGACAACAACTGTCTAAGATCAGCTGTTCTGGAATAGTTCATACAAAAACAGTACTGCCAATTACATTTGCAAAACCCATCAAGCACCATAATGAAACTGGCTCTTATAAATATTATTACTGGAAAGCAAATCCAAAATGTACCTCTGCTGCAGAGGAGTAGTTCATTTACAGTTGCCAGCCACAAAAATCACCAATTAACAATTAACCCCTTAACGTATCTGTGATGGATCCCTGGCCGACCCATTTGCGAAACATGATCCCCCGGAGTTATGCATGAATTTAGGCCCATCGGTTCACCCCCATATGAGCTGTGCGAGGAAGCCGGGCTCCAATACTGTATATTTCTGCCAGGTTATCAGTTATCTGCAGTGTTGGTGTCTGAGTACGAGCCATTAATTATGCTTTAATGATCAGACCATTCATGCATCGACATTGTACCACTGGAAGTTACTGCATTGTCTACACATTTTCATCATTTCTTCAAGGATGTCACTCTCATATATACTTTTAAAAATACTACTATTAAAAATGTATGTATATACTGCACCACCATGTTTTCCATAAATAAATAACTGATTTAAATATGGGGTATATAGTAATGCATAACGTATAGAAGGCATGAGTTATTAAGAGTGTATTGTATTTTACATAATTACAATTATTGATACTATGCAAAATCATTTGACACCGTGCCCTTCCACAAACACTTTCTCTCGCCTTTATGTGCGCAGGCGCTGGAGAGTGTGTGTGTGAAGTGGCACGGTGTCAAATGACGCGCACGCACACATAACAACCAGCTGATACAGAGAAGGAACAAATGGATCTTTAACCTCTATAATGAGACTTTCTTTTGCTTTATATGAGTGCACACGTGTGTTATAATAAACAGTACACGTGCGCTGTACACACACATACAAACACAAAATAAAATGTGTTTTACGCACACACACATGGTCACAGTGTTATAGTAAACAGTACATGCGCGCGGATGTTGGTTATACCAGTAAGAGACAAGCACTAAGACCCAGCAGGGGAGACAATTACCCACAATTCCGCAGCACAAGAGAGAGAAAAACCGTTGGCTCAGTTGTGATCACGTGTCGCTCGCCGTCAAAACAAGAAGCGCATGCGTGATACATGATACTCGATACTTGTAAACCAATATTTGCACGTTTTGCAAGTCAAAATCTTTGCTCGTCTTGCGGAACACTCGCAAACCGCGTTACTCTGTATATATAATATGAAGGCGGACCAAAGCCTTATACTATCTGCCCCCTTTGCACTCAACCTAGCAGAGGAAACCAGCATGTATTCAGCACCATGGTCAGCCCCTCCTCTTGAACAGATGGGGCAAACCACATCAACTTACTGTGGCCAAAAGCAGCCTACCATCAGCACCTACCAACCTGTTGTCAACAGTACCCAAAAAATGGACCAACCAGTGCCTGAAGACTGACTAGACTGACTGGATGAAGGTCTCGTGTTCCTTCTTCTCCGTGATCTCTTTTGAACAACTGAGGAAGCCTTCAACCTGGGGCAAACCAACAAGAAGGGGCAGTCAGTCTTGCTGCCTCGTCCTGTCTAGCCCATCACCTGACCATGCTAGCAGAGAGGGAGAATTCCTTTGATGCTCACTTATCAGCCCATCTCTCTCTCTTTAGTAATTCTGCCCTGTTATCCCTTAACATGTTCCCCAGCCATCACTCCAAATGCTGAAACTATATCAAGCAAATACAAACACCCTTATCTGCTGTAGGGACAAAGTTACCAATATTTCTGAAAGCTGATGATTGCTCAGATCTCACAAAATGTATCTGTGGTATCCCTTCAAATATACTAAATGACCAAATGTATGAAGATATCTGAAATTATGTATGCAGGTGTCCACATACTTTTCACCTTTATAGTGTAGTGCACAGTAGTGCTCAATCCTGTACGCAATGGGTCGGGGTAAGATTAGCTGCAGGTGTTCACTGCGTCTAGACATGTATGTAACGCAAACAATGCTAATTGTGGCACCTAAAAGCTCATATTCACTCATTACAAAGAAACATATTACTTCTTTCATCCTCAGCCACATACACTACCTGTCTGGTAATTGGAGAGTGAATCACATACAAAGTAGATCAGATAAAGGTTAAGTTTTTTCTTACAATGACTCCAGCAAGTGAAAATTCACTTAGACCACTTCAGTGCTATTATTTCAGTGGTAAAAATATAATCTTTTTTATTATTATTATTATTTCTTGTTATGTTCATAACATCACTTTTACTCACCATTTTGATTTGACTTCTGGTGCAAGTTAAACTTCAGGCAGATATCGATAAGTACTACCAAATTCAGTAATTCTATTTAAC
Source organism: Clarias batrachus (assembly GCA_003987875.1). Lineage (NCBI taxonomy): Eukaryota > Metazoa > Chordata > Actinopteri > Siluriformes > Clariidae > Clarias > Clarias batrachus. The sequence goes on from QMIH01002890.1 coordinate 79,512, forward strand.
AGTCGATTTAAGACATGCCCGCAGTTTGACGCATGCACAGTACTGTGTGAAATCTTTAGTTTAATAATCTGACACACAACTGCCCATAACTTCCCTTCTACTCAACATTTTGTTTTCATCAGGTGTAACTTAAAGCGAATACCGGAGGACTGGGGTTTCATTATTTTACACCCAGCCAGTTTTGCATGATGCTATGACAAAATCTGACCATACAGCAATACAGACAAACAGAAATTTTTCTGAGACTGGTTTAGGTCCTCCAATGTATGAAACAAAGATATCATTGACCAATGTACAGACATAACCTTTCTTTTTTTCTTTATATAGATTAGAATCAGCATATGACCAGAATAAAAAATTCTATCCAGGGTAGAAGGTAACCTAGTACATTTACCTCGTTATTGTACTTGGGTACAGTTTTCACATACATGTACTTTACTTGAGTAGTTTTATTAGTGGATACATTTTACTTTTACTGTACTATATCCTTCAACAAATATCTGTACTTTCTACTTCACTACATTTTCACATGCTATTGCATTATATGACAACAGTGGTGTGTGTCATTTAAAGTGATAATATTTGTCATCTGCTGACTATTATACATAGTTGTATGATTTGTATGTAATCATACAGATCAGATGCTTTCAGATATGGAGATGCTTTCAGACAACAACAAAACAAAACACACATTCACAGTAGGGAAGCAGAGAGAGCAAGAGAATTTTTACTATGACTTAAAGTTATCACTATTACTATGACTATACAAGCTCAGTACTTTTATAATTATGTGAATGTGAAAGTAAATAGTATTGTACTTTTTCTCAACTAGAAATATAAATGGAATAAAAAAAATCTACTTTTACTTGTGTACTTTGCCATCCACTGAATTAAAAAACGACCATCCCTCTACAAACCCCAAGCTGGACCATTCCCACAAAGGAGTGTGTCATGGCTCCTCAAATCTCCACTACACACACACACACACACACACACACACACACATACAGCTAGAGAAACATGCAAATATATAGGCAAAGCAGAGATGACAGTGATGTATTGCAACTGGTTGCTGATGTCGAAGACAGGAGCAAGGCTTGACTAGTCATGAGTGGCTGGGCAAGAGAGGAGGATGTGATCCAAGAGAGAAAAATAGTGTAGATTGCACTGCGTGTTGAGATCTGCCTCACCTCACTCTGTTCTATCTCTTCTCATCCTCCCATGCACACTCTGCTTTCCATCTTCCTATGCCCCCATGATGTCTGGTTAAACTCACATTAGCTCCAAATAAAAACCTAAATCAATACAGTYTWTATCCCATTGAAGWACCTACCAATATAATCAAACTYYWYCCCCTAASATTTATGAACATTTAGAAAAGAGCTGGGGGGGGGAGCTTCCATTTACTAGGCCACATAAAGATTGGACTTTGGAGTAATAGCATGTGATAAGTCCAGGCCAGAGCATTTGTGGATGTATGCAGGTCAGCTGAGTGCCTGAATGTGCTAAATGACCATGTTACCACATCAAGTACAAGTTAATACTTGTGAATAAAATCATAATTTCTTGGAGACACAGCAAAAGCGATCCTGTGCACGGCATGATGCCTGTTCAGAGCAGCATTATAAAAAAGACAGATAGGCATGCATATTACCGCCGTTTTCTTGGTTCCCAATGAATCTCTGGGATAATCTGACTATCGTACAAAAACACGGACGCAAATTTAATGCATTTGAAGGTCTCTATAGTAACAGCAAGTGTAGCTACAAATATGAAGTCTGTTCAGTCGATCCCACTAATTATCATTTACAGACCTCCAGGACCGTACAATGAATTTCTCTAGTCATTTCTGTAGACAAAGCGTTAATTGCTGTAGATGTTAGTATTAATTTTGAGAATCCAGTAGACCCTCTGAGAACAGCATTTATGTCCATACGGGACTGGGTAGGAGTAAATCAATCAATGTGTAGTAGGTCCCACTCATTAAGCAGGTCACACTTTAGATTTAATAATATTATTCGGATTAAATATAAGAAATGTATTCACTATTCCACTGTCTGAAGTTATCTCAGATCACTACCTTGTCTCAATTAAAGTGCGTCATAGTAATAATGTGTGCACAACACCGCGCAATGGCACCGTATTAAATGTACAATCAACTACCTACCACAACTATCAACTACCACACAGAGCTTTATCAATAATCTGCCAGTGTTATCAACTTTGATCGGATCACCGTCTCCACGGAACTCGATCAGGAGACTGAATATTTAGAGTCGACGTTCCGTTATAGCTTAGAAAATGTGGCTCCAGGTAAAAGAAAAATTATTAGAGATAAGAAACTCGCTCCCTGGTATAACGCCTTACTGTCTGGTTGTTCAACTAGGTGCATAAACAAACTTCAGTTAGTTCAGAATGCAGCAGCCAGAGTCCTCACCTGAACCAGAAGATACGAGCACATCACCCCTATTTTATCTTCACTTCATTGGCTCCCTGTCAAATTTCACATTGATTTTAAAATACTTCTTTTGACATATAAAGCATAAAATGGTCTCGCGCCACAGTATCTGAGAACTACTAGTGTCTTATGATCCGCCACACCTACTTCGATCATTTTTAGTCTTAGGAAAACTACAGCAGGGGGCGGAGCTTTTTCTTTCCAAGACCCAAAGTTATGGAATAGTCTTCCAAATAATATTCGGGACTCAGACACAGTCTCAGTGTTTGAGTCTAGGCTATTTATTTAGCGCAGCATGTTTGTAAATAGATTAGCCTTAGGTAAAGGAGCAGATCTGGGGGACTCATGGACGTAGAGTATTCTGGTGAACTGGTATGTTTAGATGCTGTCCTCCCCACTCTCATTGATCACTCAGGTTTGTTGACGGTGAGGTGATCGGTTGCTTTACATCTAAGGGAGCCCTCATATCTGTGTTTCCTTCTGGCTCTTCCTTTTAGTTATGCTGTAATAGATAGTCCTGTCGGAGTCCCTGCTTGCACTCTACACTAAATATAMTGTCTGTGGTGCAACGTGGCGTTGGTGAATGGAGCGAAACATGATGTCCCAGATGTGCTCAATTGGATTCAGGTCCAGAGAAAGGGCGGGCCAGTCCATAGCATCAATGTCTTCGTCTTGCAGGAACTGCTGACACACTCCAGCAACATGAGGTCTAGCATTGTCTTGCATTAGGAGGAACCCAAGGCCAACCACACTGGCATATGCTCTCACAAGGAGTCTGAGGATCTCATCTCGGTACCTAATGGCAGTCAAGCTACCTCTGGCGAGCACATGGAGGGCTGTGCAGCCCTTCAAAGAAATGCCAGCCCATACCATTACTGACCCACTACCAAACCGGTCTTGCTGGAGGATGTTTCAGGCAGCAGAACATTCTCCAAGGCGTCTCCAGACTCTGTCACATCTGTCACATGTGCAGAGTGTGAACCTGCTTTCATCTGTGAATAGCACAGGGAGCCAGTAGCGAATTTTCCAGTCTTGGTGTTCTCTGGCAAATGCCTGCACGATGTTGGGCTGTAACCACAACCCCCATGTGGATGTCGGGCCCTCATACCACTCTCATGGAGTCCGTTTCTGACCGTTTGAGCAGGCACATACACATTTGTGGCCTGCTGGTAGTCATTTTGCAGGGCTACTGTTCCTCCTTGCACAAAGGAAGAGGTAGTGGTCCTGCTGCTGGGTTGTTGCCCTCCTACGGCCTCCTTCACATCTCCTAATGTACTGGCCTGTCTCCTGGTAGCGCCTCCATGCTCTGGACACTACACTGATAGACACAGCAAACCTTCTTGCCACAGCTCGCATTGATGTGCCATCCTGGACAAGCTGCACTACCTGAGCCACTTGTGTGGGTTGTAGACTCTGTGTCATGCTATCACTAGAGAATAGGAACTGAGAAGTGGTCTGTGGTTACCACCTACAGAACCACTCCTTTATTGGGGGTGTCTTGCTAATTGCCTATAATTTCCCCCTGTTGTCTATTCCAATTGCACAACAGCATGCGAAATTGATCGTCAATCAGTGTTGCTTCCTAAGTGGAGAGTTTGATTTCACAGAAGTGCGATTGACTTGGAGTTGCACTGTGGTGTTTAAGTGTTCCCTTTATTTATTTATTTTTTAACAGTGCACATTCACCTTATACATTATGTGACTGTTATCACCTCTTCTGCTCTCCCCTCTACTGTTCTCTCTCCCTCTCTTTCTCTTTCCCTCTCCCGGTCAAGCTATACATATTGTTCCTGAGCTGCCAGTGATCCAGACCCCCTCTGCCCTCTGGACCAGTCTGACTCATCCTGGTACCCCGCTTCTGGTTGGAGCTCTCGTCACATGGATGCCCCTTGTGGTCTCTTTGGGATGAGTCTGGGGTCTGGGGACGGGTTCACTCTACCATGAAGACGGTTCTGGCTTTGGCTGATGTTGACAGCAGTTATCTTCAAATTCAAATTCAAATTTTATTTGTCACACACACATTCATACACAGTA
>QMIH01002891.1:26749-39599 GCA_003987875.1 Clarias batrachus
ACACACACACACACACACACACACACACACAGAGTTCACCTTTAATAGAGATTGAAGGACAGTGTGTATTTTGTTACTACACACCCCCACCATATAGTGTTAAGCGTGTGTGTGTATGTGTGGCATGAACACACACACACACACACACACACACACACACACACACACACATAGTACTTCACATGGTTTTAAGGATGATGTCAATGTGTTGATTAACAACTGTTTGTGTTCTGAGTTCTATAGAAGTGCGCGCACACACACACACACACACACACACACACACACACACACACACACACAGGAATGTTTAGATCACACACTGTTTTTATTTCTCTCCTTAATGCCATGCTTACTGTTCTTTATTTCAAACACACACCCTGACCCAAATAAATAAATAAATAAATAAATAAATAATTGTGTGTGTGTGTGTGTGTGTGATTTGACTAGTTTAACCTGAGGTAACTCTGAGGTGTGGCTCTGTAACACACACCTTTGTGCTATTTGCAGGTTTAATGGGTTAATTGTTGTTACAGTAACAGAGTGTTCGTCCTCCCCAGATGAAGTCACGTGTCGCGCCGCAGTGGGTCGGGTCGCGTCCCGTCGGGTCCCTGTGGGTTTCGCCTCAGTTTGTCAGGTCGCGTCACGTCACAGTGGGTCGCGTTGTATCGTGTTGAGGAAGATTTTTAACACCAGACGGTTCCGATGTGTTCCAATATTTCTGATCACGTTGTGCTAAAACCTCGCAGACGTCAGAGATCAGGAGATGAGAATCTGATACCGACTCATCTTCTGATCGCAAACCTACGGGCCGTGTGTGTGTGCGTGTGTGCGTGCGTGTGTGTGAGTGAGACATTTTAAACAAGGTGTGTTTGTGTCGAACCCATTTGTTGTGTCTGTGATTAAATTAATTAGTTAATTGTGGTCGACATAACAGTGCCAGTGTTCCAGACTTTTAACTATTAAAAATCTGAGTGTGTGTGACTGTGCAGAAATCTGACTGTGTGTGTATATACAGCAGGTGTGTGTGTGTATGTATGTGTGTGTGTATATATATATATATATATATATATATATATATATGTGTGTGTGTGTGTGTGGGAAAGAGAGAGAAATGTGCTAGAGTGCAGCTCAAGCTTTGCTGCAGTTTCTCTCTATTGCAGTAGAGGTGAGTGTATTCACACTGTACTGTGTGTGTGTGTGTGTGTGTGTGTGTGTACACAGAAGGCTGCTCTACCACAGTAATCTCAGCAGTAGGAACAGCAGCACAGAGGACCTGTACGGAGATGGTAGCATTGATTACTGTGACACTGATATCGCTGACAAGGTAATGTCCCGAACACACACACACACACACACACACACACACACACACACACACACACACACACACAGACAAAAGATTTTTTTTTAATAACAGCGTGATGGATAACTGTGTGTGTCTGTGCAGGTAAGTCAGTTGGAGAAGAAGCTGTGTGAGCTGGAGAATGCATCTCTGATGAACGGCGATGTGAAATCCAAACTCAAACAGGAGAACACACACCTAGTGCACAGGTAAGCACACGCACACACACACACACTCCATCAGATGTCTAAAGTTTGACATTAGGGATTTCCTGTGCATGTTTGGACCACCAGCAGGAACCAGCAGGTCCTTCATTCATGACTAGATGATCAACATGAAATGATATGAACTTTTAGACCCAAACCATCACAGAGCATCAGAAACACACTAGAAATCAAACCTGCAATATAAACATGTGATATTAGAACGTGTCTGCATATGGCTAGCTATAATCTGTGTGTGTGTGTGTGTGTGTGTGTGTGTGTGTGTGTAGGGTACATGAGCTGGAGGAACAGCTGAAGGAACAGGAGGCGCGATCTGAGCAGATCATGGACAGCGAGCTGCGGAGACACCGAGACTCTTTCAGCAAACTGGAGCGAGACAAAGACACCCAGCTCGAGATACTCAATAACCGGTACAAATCACACACACACGTTTTGCAATTAAATGAGTGTTTAGAAGTGTTTATATATCTGTACTAATTCAGGAACAAGTGTGTGTGTGTGTGTGTGTGTGTGTGTGTGTGTGTGTGTGAACGTAAATATTAGAGCCCTGTGATTATATTGATTATGCGAATTGATTGTTCGCTTTGTTGGTTGTTTAAATTGATCGAATCATTCAGCCAGCTTTTTGATTCAGAATCGCTTCACACTTGTAAAATTGTTCAACATAAACTTACAAACGTTAAACGGTCAAATTACTGAATTCTTTAAAAATGTCGCTTTTATATTTTTTCAAATATATTCTGCTTCCATCTTCTACAAAATACTTGCTTTGTCTTGTGATATTATTATATCTTCATCTTTTGACTTCTGAGCAGGAAAACAAAAAGATTATGGCTTTTCATAAGACATGTTTAAACAATTACCAACACAAGACGCGCAGCATTCCAGGGTATATTAGATCCTTTCGGTACTTTAATACTTGTATGAATTGTATCTACTTAAGCTGTAAACATTACTGCTAGAGAATCTAATAAAAAAAGGCAATGCTTTATCCTAAAAAATGCCTCATCCTCTGAAACCCCAGTTTTGATTTCTGGAGCATGTTAAAGGACACAACGTGTAGTTTAAATACAAATGGTTGCTTATGTCTAATCTTATAACCTTTTTATTATTATTATTATTATTATTATTATTATTGTAATTCAGCACACAGGCAGTAGAGGTTTCTAAAATGTTCATGCTACTACTTTAATCTAACTTGCAGCCTTTTTTTTTTAATGCTGTAATATTTTTATGATCGGTGTGTGTTTGTTTGTGGTGTTTTGGTTTCAGGGTTCAGCAGTTGGAGGTGGAAAACGCAGAGATGCTGGTCAGTGTAAGCAGACTAAAAACACAGACGGAGAGGCTTGACGAGGTGCGTCTGTGTGTGTGTGTGTGTGTGTGTGTGTAGTTTCAGTAGGCGTGTGTCATCACGTTTACAAGATGATTCAATGAAAATAGCTTGTGTTTTATTGGTCACTTTGAAAATTTCTCAAGGTGACGCTGTTAATGTTTCTCTGTTTGAGGGTGTAAATGTGTTTGTGGTTGTTAAGTACTAGGTGTAATTACAGTGATGTTTTGGACATTTCTGAGGTAAATGTTGATGTTCTAGATGGTTCTAGATTCTACGGTCACTGAGTCTTTACATGGTCTCTAAAAAGCTATTTGCTAGCTTGCTAAATTTTATTCATGAAATGTGTGTTTGTGGCAATTCATCAGCACATCTTGGGCAAATGTTGAAGTTTTGGATGGTTCTCTAACGTTTCCTAAAATAACTGCATCATAATTTTTGTAAAAAAAAAAAAAAAGTTTTAATTTTTATTGGTCTTTTTTTTTTTAACAGTTGAATGTTTTTATACTGTCTGTGTAAAAGCTTTAGGACTTAAGACATTGTGCTAATTTTGCTGTTACCTAGCAACAATAGAAATGTGGTGCTTATGTGCACAATACAGTGTGTGCAGAGTACACACAGCTCTCCACTTCGTGTACGAGTGTGTGCTAGATGTCACGGTCACTTTAACACATCTTGTGTATACTGCGCATCTGTGAGGTACTGTAAACATGGTCTTGCATACTAAATGCTAGTTTGCTATTTTAAAACCCCTGCATTCAGCATGCCTTTAGCGTAGCATAGCTGTCACTTCCTTAGAAGATTTTCTCAGAGCGTATCTACAAGACAATCTGCAGCACGTATCGCTGAACGGAAGAAATCTGCTGAACCAGCACATTCTTATGTCTAATCAAGACATTTCTTACACTTCGGCGTGACTAGAACAGTTTAGACAGAATGTCTTTAGAGATTTGATGTTTTCTTGTCTTTTTACAGTAAATTTAGCTGTAAATCAATCACATACAAAGGCACATGTTAATGTGTGTGTAGAATATAGATATACAGTACAATCTCTTCTAATAAGCTAGCATAGTAATCAGCTAATTTGCTAACTAGCCATTTAAAAAGTTGAATAAAAGTCTCAAATCCTTGCTTGGTAACTTCTACAATAAATGACCTAGATCGTAAAATAATACAAGGTGAGGGGAAAAGTTGTGTGAACACTGTTGCTAGATGCTGTCGCTAATCCGAGTAATGCCTGAGGGTTTTGCTAGCAAACACACAGAAACTATGTGTTTTACATGTATAAAATGAGGGTAAAAATAATACAGAATCACCAAAAACATTTACCTTGGCTTTATGGTTAAAATAATACAACAGTAAAGAGACTGAATGGCTAAAATTTAGCTAACTAGCACACAGTTCTTCAATAAGAGTAAAAGTAGAAGAGAGTAAAAGTGGAACTGTAACAGAATCATCCGGAACTTGAACATTTACCTCAGATTTGTTGATGGATTACTAAGGAAAAGCTCAAAGTAAACTGTTATTACACTTAGCATCACTTGCTAGCCCTGCCTGATGATCCCATGTGTGTGTTTGGGTGGGTGTGTGTGTGTGAAGTCAGATGAAACATTGGGCTCCTTGTTAACAAAACAAACTGAGCTGCTGGTGAGAGATGAGTAACGCGATAGGGGCTTGTTCAAAAGCAGTGCTCTTTAAAGCGTGTAAATTAGCATGAGTGTGTGTTTACTGAGGATCTGTCAGATATGCTGTGGAAAATCATGAGCTTCGGCGTCGCGGTCTGATTCCACAGAACTCTGGTCTGGTGCAGTTTTGAATGCCGTTGAGGAAGTGGTGATCATTATTCCCTGTGATGTGTGTTCACTGTGGAGTAGCAAATAATCGGGGGGAGATATTTTTGCTATGCTAATCACTCAAACTAACACGGTGAAATTGCATATTTACTATTTATAATTCATATCATTCTAAGAAGAGTTTTTAAGAGAGTGTTGTAAAACGAAAAGCAGTAAAAGTTTAGTTTAACTTCAGTTTAATATACATTTAGCTGGCTGCACAACAAACTAAACCGCTAAATGCTGATGCTTTTCCTCAGGTACTAAAACAGTGTCACAATACAAACTACTTAACTGAACATGGGGAATATAGATAAATGAAAAACGATAATCATAAAAAAAATTTGCTAATGGGGATATTTTATGGAGAGAAATTTTATATTGAACATTCAGATAATAGCATAAATTTGCAAAATGATAGTTGTTACATACGAGAAGTCATTTCTTTGACATCTCACATAATCTTAACTAGAGGGGGAACATGTGCGGGAGGGGTAAATTTGGGGGATTAAAAATAATTATAACTTAAGTTTTTAAAATGTTATTTAATTTAGTGTTGGGTAATTAATGTCTTCAGAAATATTTAACATTAAAGAGGAAGAAACGATAAACCATTAAAACAAATCAAGTAAAAACTTTAATGTTATAAAAATTGCATATTTTTTTATCACAGATTTCAAACCTTAAAACTTGTAGATGTAATTACTTTTTTTAATTAAAGGAGGTTTTATCAGTTGCTTTAAATTTTTGCATCTTTCAATTGTTGCAACAAACTAGTTGTGCTATTGGTATATTAGTATTTTAAGATCAGATTGCATTGTGTTAACTTTTGTTATACCACTGTGACATCACACCAGAGGTCACCAGAGGTCACTGCACCTGCGGGAAAGTACGTTCCTGAGAACACACTCGTACACTCTGGGCAATTTGGAATCACTAGTAAGCCTACAGCATCATGTGTTTGGACTGTGGGGGAACCAAGTACGTGGGGGGAAACCCATAAAGCTCATGGAGAACATGCAAACTCCACGCACAGGCAAGATTCAAACCCCCAGCCCTAGAGGAGTGAGGCTCAGATCCACTAAGCCACTGAACTGCTGAGAGTAGACTACGAGTTCTATATTGTAGCAAATCTCCATGGCGATATACTCACTTCCTGAGCGTGTGTAAATGTGCTGCACCTTGCTTACCACGGGACTAATTTTCCTGTTAGTCTCACACATGACGTGGGTTAAGGGGCGTCGTTGCCTCCTTGTTAAAATTTGGGTGTGATTTGTTTGTATGTCCAGGAGAAGCAGCGAATGACGGATAAGCTGGAAGACACGAGCCTCCGTCTGAAAGATGAAATGGATCTGTACAGGAAGATGATGGACAAACTGAGGCAGAACAGGAACGACTATCAGAAGGAGAGAGAAGCCATGCAGGAGGTGAGGCACAGATGATAAATAAATATTAATAGATAAATATTATTAGATAAAACTAGCACACCTAGCTGAGAAGTGTCACTGGAACAGCGAGGCTGATGTAGGTAGGTAGTGTGTGTTAGACGTTTATAGCAAGCGGTATAGTGCTGTGGGAAACTAGCATCTGAGTTAAGTGGGAAAATGCTATTTTTATGTCAAAACTGTTCATCCTTATATTGTATTGTCTGATGGCGAAGAAGTCAAACTATGGGTCTAAGCGAAAAGTATTTCAATTAGTAAATTTTGCCCCAAAATTTTGCCAAATTTTTACAAATGATTCCTCTGTAATGAACAGCAGTGGTGTAGAAGCACTCTGTATTGTTTATCTCCTTTTTATCTGTATATTTTTCAATTACGTTAAATAAATGTAAACTATAATATGGAAATTTAAAAAATAATACATGGTAATTGCATTTTGCTAATTAAAAATAAATTGTATATAAATAAAAATATATATTGTGTATATATACAGTACACATATTTAAGAAATACAACAAGTACATTTTACCTGTCAAAGCATTATTTAAGGTATTTCTGTTTATGTGACAAAAAAATCACAATACTTGGACATTATGATGCATGATGCATCCTGATATGTTTTTTTAAAGTGTTTAATTAAAATGTAGAAATAAATACTGTTAGATGCTAACCTCTTAATGCTAACTAAACCGGAAAAATGTTTGTTTTTCAGCTGATTGAGGAACTACGGCGAGAACTTGAGAACTTGCAGCTGTACAAGCTTGATATGGAGCGCACAGGGCGGAGCCGGAGGTTGTCCACCAGCCTATCGGATTACTCCACAAGGACTCGCGAGAGCGAACTGGAACAGGAAATGAAGAGGCTCAAACAGGTGAGAAATCCCAGTACAGTATTTCACTTCCCTCCTTTGGTTCAGCTTTTTAACGGACCGTTCAGTTTATTTATCAGCTTCCATTGTTAGACAAGCAGGAATGTAAGTTACCCAGAATGCAGTGATGATTTGGATGGGATCCAGAAAGAGAGGGGAAGAAAAATGTTGGAACAGAGTTTGGAGAATATCGATAAACCTTCAAAAACAAACATGTCTATGCATGATGCCAAACAGGACCTGATGTACCTGAACAGGTTCACATTTCTACCCCCAAGGAGAATCGTGTGGGTGTGTTTGGGTGTTTGTGTGTGTGCGAGTATAGCGCTGTGTTTCACAGGACATTCCCCGTGACCTCCAGCAGCGAGCGTGTGTTGGCACACGTCTCTACGTGGTAAAGCTCTCTGAGTAAATCGCTCCTTAACCGCTGACCAAAGTCTTCTAAAACTTCTAATGCACAACGTTCTTGGTAGTGACTAGACTAATGTATGCTTCACACTGATCCCTCATTCCATCAGCTAATTTAACATGTTCATGACATCATTTCCTTTACCTGGTCTCTTTCATTTAGTCCAGCAAAAGTAGTGCAAAGTACAAGTTTGAGCAAAGTGTGCACACCTGACTATCACACCCACATGTGGTTCCTCCCCAAACTGTTGCCACAAGCAAATCTTATAGAATGGAGTGTCCTCATACGTTATACTAGTCCTATTTCTCTTTGCTGGAACTGGAGGCCCAGTGGCCACGCCCCAAAATCTAGTGGAAAGCCTTTCCAGAAAAGTGGTAGCGCATTATAACAGCATGGAATATCATGATTGTATGGGTGTAAAGATCAGAGGTGCACATACTTTTGCCCACCGTGTTTGTGCATTTATATTGAGTCACTGGAAAATTTTATATAAACTCCTTTTTTTTTTTACAATGTAACATGTTTTTGTCATGGATTTGTCATACTGGTATATCTAATCAAATCTGGTTTCTAGAACATACTGTATGTATTAATGTTATTAGGAATAATCAGATAATAACAGTATTGATCTCAGATGAGATATCAAGCGGGATGTAAGATCAAGAAGACGATGCTGATCTCAGATAAGAAATAAAAACATTAAGATAAGATAAGATCTGATCTCCGGTCAAGTATAACCATGTCGAAGACTTATCCATACTGATCTCAGATCAGAAGTCAAAAATAAAGCTCTAATTAAGAAGAATCAATTATAACTGATCTCCAATCAGAAGTAAAACTATTTTCATAAAACAGTGCTGATCTCAGATGAGATAAAAGAGAGAGAGGAAGTGAAAGAGAAGATGGAGGAGAGAGAGAGAGAGAGATGCATGTTTTCCTGTTGTGAGAACTGATCTCAGATCAGCAGTAGGCTTATGTGTATATGTTGCATTTTGCCCCTAAAGGAGAACCAGAGACTCCGTGAACAAAATGAAGATCTAAACGGTCAGATCCTCACCCTGAGTCTCCAAGGAGCCAAGTCGCTGATCTCCACGCAGACGAAAGCTCAGTCCCTGGCAGCAGAAATCGACAACGCCTCACGCGACCAGGTATCACTTCGACCTTTCCATTCCTCCAGTGTGGACATTTTGGGATGTACAAGGAACTTAAATTGCATTATTTTTTTCTTTGTTGTTCTTTTTATCTGTTGCACTTTAATGACATCATGTTTCACTGATAAAATGTTACATTTCTTAGATCAGAATCTCAGATCTAAATAATGCTTCGAGTGAACTGGAGTTTTGACCCAAAGAACGCCAGCATGATGCATTAATGTTCACTCTTCTGTCTTTCCACAGTTAATGGAAGCTCTGAAGGAGCAGGAAGAGATCAACATCCGTCTCAGGCAGTACATGGACAAAGTTATATTATCCATCCTCGACCACAATCCTTCCATCCTGGAGATTAAGTACTAAAAACAAGCTGTTGGTTATCAAAAACTGAAAGAAGAAAAAAAAAAGAGATCGAAGCTTGTTGCCCCCTGCTGCCCTGGAGGTTGAACTGCATACTGGTGAAAGGATTTGGACTTCATGTAGTGAAGCATATTCTTCATTCTTGCTTTGTGAGACCTCGGGACACCCTGGAGTTGTTGCTGTTTGTGACGGATTAAGGGACCTGGCAGCGGAACGGCAGGGTGATGGATTACGAGCGTCCAGAGAACTCTGATTGTCTTCCTTCCGTCCCCCCCCGGATGTTATTTTTGTTCTAAGAGCTCGTTTCAGAGCTGCTATTTTGGGCATTGATTCTGGTGTTAAGCAAGTTGATCAGAGGGAAATACGAGTCTGAGAAAGTGTCAGAGATGGAAAATGAAAGTGCAAGATGAAAAAAGTGGTGGAAGACTAAATCACATCCTGATTCTACCATGACTAGATTAAGGGGAGGAGCTTAACTTGAATCATGTCTGTCAGAGAATTGATTATGGCTTGGTGCCGTGTCATGTAGTGTTGGGTTTAACCAGACCACATGATGCTTTAGTGAGCATTATGAGACACTGTTAATACCGCTGATACCTGTGATACCTCAGCAGAGCTCTACTGTAGCTAGCATGAAGCTATTAGGATATTCGATTTTGTATTCAAAACCATTTTGCGTGAAGAGGTGACTCTAAGCAACTAAGTTAAAGGGTATTTTTTGTTGTTGTTGGTTATTTAATCATGTTTATGATTGGCTGTTGTACCTTAAGCTCCGCCCCTTTTCCAACCAGACGTCCCACTCACTACATACATAATACACAGGGATGGGTTGATGTTACACCTGATACAATCACAACCTTTCAGCCTTTGGCCTACATTTCAGTAATTCTGGATTATAATACTACAAAATAAGGGCTTTTTTTTTTAAGAATCAGACAAACTTCATGAGCACAATGATGCATGTCCAGAAATAATTCACAGTAATAATTTTGCGCTTCCTCGTTAAGCGATTAGTGGTACACGCTAGTTAGTAAGAGCAGGATCTGAACATTGACTTAGCATTATGAATGTGCATATGTTAGATAACAAGTGCTTCCTGTTTTTAAGCTGTTAATAATAATGCTGCTGAAGCAGATATCTGCATCATCACCTTCATCAGGGTCTTCTCTTTATTTCAGAAGTATTTTCATTGACAGCATTGCCTTATTTTCTTTTCATTCAAATGCTAATTTATTTGTTATACGAATCAGCTGTAAACTGGATAATGTAGAACCAATTCAAAACTTGAGTATTTATCTCAGGCTAATTTAAGATTTGTGTACGTTTAATTTTTAACCAAAGTTTGACCATTAATTACATTCAGGACCTGTTATTTCCATCTCAGCGCCAGGTATCGGCTCAGTGTCGGGATTAGTGAGTCACTAGAACCGGTTTGTGATGTTTTTTTGGTGACTGGGTAGGTGTAATGATTTGCTACGCACCTGATTTGGGTTTTCCCCACTCATTTGTTTAAGTTTTTTTTTTTTTTTTTTAAATTGCAAAGGTCTCTTATTTTTTTTCCCAGAGCTATATATAAAGTATTTTTTTTTTTTTTTTTTGCAAGGTAAAGTTGTGTCTCAAGGTCCAGGAGCTGAATTTCCTTTGCACCATGAACATGTGAACATTTATGTTTTTCAGTTTCGTTCAAGTGTTTGTGCTTTTCATTATTATTATTAAGTGGCCTCACTGACAGACCTGCTGATTGTGTAGCTGTCTTGTAACTTGTTTGAAACACACTCCATTTCAGTGCAATTTCTAAACAAGCTGTAAATACTTTAACTGTACATAGGTAAATTTAAAACTTTCTAGTTTCTACATAATTCTTTCTACACTGTGTTGTATAGCATAGCGTTCACTTTATCACAGAATGTCTCCTAGCTCTAAAACCAATAGAATGCCACTAATTTAGCGACAGAAGCCGAATGCTAGCTGGAGTTACGTGTTAACCAGTGTGTCATGGCTAATGACGTCCATTTTTGCCTTCTTAAATCCTTTTGCTAATCAAATTTCTTGTTTTGACTGTTGACGTTATAGATGTACAGATGTTAAAAACAACACATGTTCATGTTAAACACCTCAGATTAGCATCTTTGTTAATTTATTAATGTAAACTGGAGTATTGTTACGCATTTTTCTTTACATTGGTTCTTGTTTTTGTTTTTTTTAAATGGGCCATGCTTTGCCGTCCTGAGCGTGACTGAACGAGTCAACTGAAGAAAGGTGGAATGTAACTTTGGCTATAACTTTGGCAATAAAATCTAAAATCAGTGTGTGGTTTCTTTTTCCTATGTTTTATTTATTTTTTGATAACAAAAAACTGTCCATATATGATTTTACATTTCAGGAAAGTGTTGACAGAAACTGACACAATGGCATATATTTGGTGTTGGGTATAGTGTGTGTGTGTGTGGTAGCTGAGTAGCATTAATATTAAGCATAAATAAATTCCCTGGTTTGTTTTAAATAATATGAATTAAATCTGAATAATATTTATAAATAGTATAAATATTTATTATAATTATAAGAAATAGTCTAAAACTAAAGGTGGCACCTTGTACCTCCATGATCCGGGTTTGATTCCCGTCACGGGTCTGTGTGCATGGAGTTTGCCTGTTCTCCCTCTGCTTCGCGGGTTTCCTCCAGGTACTCTGGTTTCCTCACACAGTCCAAACACATGTATTGATATGATTGCTGTTCCCAAATTACCCATAGTGTGAGAAGAAGTGTGTGTGTGTGTGTGTGTGTGTGCCCTGTGATGGATTTGCACCCTGTCCTGGTTGAATCCCCACTTCATCTTTTGGGTTAGGCTCCAGGCCCCCCGCGACCCTGTATACAGGATAAAGAAGTAGAGATGATGAGTGAGTCTAAAACTGGATGTGAAAAGATTATGAAATAGATTGTAAAGTGACTAGCGTTGGACTAAGAAATACGTTTTAAGGAATCTGACTGATTTACATGTCACGTGATCCTTCAGCCAATCACATGAAGAAACTAATTAACTAATGAGGTGAGCTAAATTGTTTTACAGGTCGAGTTAGGCTTAACTGGAAAAAATGTGTGTGTGTGGAAAATGCTGTTTACTAGCTGTGTAACTAGTGCTCGCTTACATACATAACGATAAAAATCACTTTATGCAGAAAGAAACAATGCACGCTGTAGGGAGTCATAAAAAGTGTCGATTCTGCGACTCTAAGCTTTGTAGATTGAGGGAAGAATCAAACGCCTCGAGTCGACTCTTCAGTGATTCGCCACACAGATTCTGTGAAGTGGAGATCTGGAGGTGCTGGAGAAAGTGTCAAACTAAACAAAAGGTAAAAGAAAAATGAGGTAGAAATATGTCACAAACAACTCGACGATTCCAAAGCTCACTAAACCGACTGAAAGAAGAGGAGGGGAGAGTGAGGTAATGTTAAAGCTTTATAACACACACACATATACACACCGTTACACGCTAAACGCTCACTAATCGTCAGTTTAATAAGTTAAATATCTCAACAGAAACCTGATATTTAATTGTGGTCTAAAGATAACGTAAGAGTCGAACGATTGAGTCGATTCCCAAACACATTTGAGTCGACTCCCGAAGCCTTAAGGACAACCTTGAGAGTTTAAACGGTTTGAATGTATGTGCGCGTGACGTGATAACGCTGGCTCGTGTAACGGAAAGTTCTAGAATAGTCATTGATTTGAGCATATTTATTTTAGCTTTTTGAACTCATTTGTTTTTTGTTTTTTTATGCGTATTGTTAGCTTTGACAGTATTATGAACGTAGCTTACTTAGTTAGCTAACTTTAGCTAGTAAACGCCTATATACTGTGTGTGTGTGTGTGTGTGTATATATATATATATATA
>QMIH01002892.1:10767-24474 GCA_003987875.1 Clarias batrachus
GCTCCGGGTCCTTTGTTACAGAGAGAGTGAGACACGCAGAGTGAGACACGCAGAGTGATGGGAGCGCAGACGTCTAAAGCGGAGTCCCCGGGCGAGGCGGCGGTGGAGTCTCCCGCCAAATCCAACGGACAGGTAAGAGACCCTTCACCCGCGCGCACTGACCGCGTACCGCACGGAGGGGGGGAGAGGAGGTGTGTGTGTGAGTGTGTGTGTGTGTGAGATTCTGGGGTTCACCCGCTTCTACTATAAGGGGCTGATCTCGGGTTCTGCTCGGGGTGTCTCAGGGCTCTGTGGACCGGGTGTGTGTGTGTGTGGGGAGAGCTCTCCGTGCGGGACCCGCTCTGTGTGTGTGTGTGTGTGTGTGTGCGCGCTCAAACACTGCTTTCTGACTGAACACAAATTAAGCATTTAATTAGCAATATTTAGGACAAGGTAAAAGAACACACACTCTTACTACTTGATGGTGTATAACTTAGGACACACACCTTGGGTTGTGTGTGTGTGTGTGTGTGTGAGGGGGGGGGGTTAGAAATCTGAGATGAACAACAGAAAAGATTTATAAAACGCCGAGACATCAAAGTAGGGTTTAATCAAACAACAAGGATGAGACGTCAAACAGGTCTGTGGGTTAAAGTGTGTGAGTGTGTGTGTGAGTGTGTGTGAGTGTAGAATCGTTTAAACTCGTTACAGCCTGAAGTGACTGATTTCACCGTTTCAGTAACAAAGTGTCGCGCTCTATTGTTTCTTTTGGATGTTGAGGCCCCGCCCCCTCAAGACCAGGACGAGCTCTCATTGGCCCGTGTCGGAGTGAGCCGGGTGCGGATAGGCTGGTTTGGAGCGCATGACGTCACCGCGGCCGGGCTCTGGGGCGTTGGACTCCTCCGGGCTGCAGCTTCATCACTGAGAGGGCTCGAGCGGCGCGGCGCGCGGGGATTTAACCCGCTCTCACATCCACATCCGGCCGATACACTCCTGACCCCCCGTGTGTGTGTGTGTGTGAGAGAGAGAGAGTGTTTTATTGGAGGACTCGGGACTGAGAGTTTGGAGAGAGAGAGAGAGCTGCTCTTTTGTCTTTATGTGGAATTTTAGCAGAAACGGAGCTTTTATGTGTTCTTTCGTGTTTTGCGCGCGCGTTGGGGTGAATGACGTCATGCTTTAATGAGATGAATTAATTGAAATGGATTTGTATGGCGCTGAGTACACCACTCCTGTAACACACACACACACACTGTGTTTATGATGTCGGGTGTTTGAGGCGCGTTCATGGACAATCCTGTAGAGGAAAAGCCCGTCAGTGCAGCGCCTCCTGGCGGCCATCAGCTCTCAGCGCAGCCTCCGATAAATAACACACAGTATTGAAATCAAGGTGAAGGAATGATCAGAATTATTTCTCACTTTGCAGCACAGTTAACTGATATGAAAGTGTGTGTGATGAAACTGTTGAAATGATTAATGAAGTGTGTCAGTATCGGTGAGTTTAGTTATTAAACTCGTGGAGACGATTTGAACTTGATCAATACCATGACGTCACCTTTTTACACGTTAGTGTGTGTGATTAGCGGCCCCAAGTGGACATTCCCATAAACAGCAGCTTTACTTAGAAAACTGTACAGACACAACACTACTGATTACACACACACACACACACACACACACACACACACACACACACTTCCAGAATGCTGAATAACAGCTGGAGCAGATGTGTATTTGTGGGAATGAAATCACAGCCCAGGGTCACATGGGGTAAGTGGGAGGGGCTGTATGCGAATAGAGGGTGGAGCCAGAGTGCTAAACAGAATGATGTCATCTCTACAGTGCAGCCTGAGTCTCATACACACACATGATGCTGTGTCCCTGTACAGTGTTTGTGCTAACTGTGTGTGTGTGTGTGTGTGTGTGCATTACAGGAGAACGGGCACGTGAAGGTGAATGGGGACGCAGCGGAGGTGAAGGAGGAGGCGCAGGCGAACGGCAGCACTGCACCCGAGGGAGAGCAGGAGGAGGAGAAGAAGGAGGAGGAGGGCGGAGACGAGGCTGAGGCTCCACCTGCCGAGAAAGAGGGAGAAGACGGAGAGAAAGAAAAAGATGCCGCGGATGAATCTGCCGCTCCTGCTGACGACGAGAAGCCGTCCACCAGCGAGGAGACTCCGAAGAAGAAGAAGAAGCGCTTCTCCTTCAAAAAGTCCTTCAAGATGAGTGGCTTCTCCTTCAAGAAGAGCAAGAAACAGACAGGAGAGCAGGAGGAACAGAAGAAAGATGGAGAAGAGGAGAAGAAGGCAGAGCAGGAGGAGAAGAAGGCAGAGGGTGAGGAGGAGGTGAAACAGCAGGAGGAGGATGGAGGTGCAGCAGCTGCAGAGGAGGAGACCAAAGCGGAGGAGAAGAAGGAAACGGAGCAGGAGGAGAAGAAGAAGGAGGAAGAGGAGAAGACAGAGGAACCAAAGGCGGAGGAACCAAAGGAAGTAGAAGAGGAGAAAAAGACGACGACGGAGGAGGAAGTGAAGAAAGAGGTGGAAGAGGAACCCGCAGCACCTGTCCAGCAGGAGGCGCCGAGCAAAGACGTGGCAGAGGAAGTGGCTCCGGCTGAACAGGAAACTCCTTCCGCTGAGTCTGCTGCTGGAGCAGAGGAGTAACACACATGTGCGCATACACACACACACACACACACACACACACACACACACACACAGGTCAGTGGGCGGGGCTGAATTGAGTAGTCAGCCATAAACCTCATGTCTGATAAATTTTGCCTAAGCCCCGCCTCTTTCACATACACACCAGCGGAACATATACAAAAACACACACACATTTCAGGACACTCCCAATCAGAAACCTCTAAATGTGATCTCATATAAAATGGCCCCTCCCTCTCCCCCTTCTTTAACAGGTGGGCGGGGCTAAACCCAGTTTACACAATGAGGTAATGATCTGCCCTTTTTTTAAATCAGTATTGACCTCTTTATTTTTTATACAAAAAAAAAAAAAAAAACAGAATCCAGGTGAAATGAACCTCTGGTTGTAGTGGGGTGGGGCAGAAGTGGGCGGGGCCAACACCAGAGACTACGTTGTGTAGTCTTCAGAAAATAAAAGTGACCAATAAACACTAAAGAAATTTAAAGATGAATTTTTTTGCATCCCAGCTGTTATTTTTTTAGCACAGTGTGTGTGTGTGTGTGTGTGTGTGTGTGTGTGTGTGTGTGAGAGAGAGAGAGAGAGCCAGACGTGGGCAGGAGTTAAAGTGTAATTATGTACAGGAGGGAGGTTCTAACTGTGATTATTGTACAAATGGTGAGGAGTCGAGGTGCACACAGCTCTGAGGCTTTTGTAAAATAAATACAGTTTTAAATTCGTCTTTAAGGGATTTTAAAAAAAAAACCTGACTGAAGCTGTGACTCTTTCTACTGTGGTTTAATCTTTTATCCGAATCGTAGCGTTTCCCCTCCGTCACTGTCTGCTCTTTTCCACTTTGTAAATACTGGAGGAGGTTTTCCTTTGAGATGAAATGTAATTTTGTTTTTTTTGCTTACGATCGTTTCTCCTCGAGGTGTTTCGGGTTTCTGTGAGCACACTAAAGCTAAATAAATGTTGAACTTTCACAGAGTGTCTGTCTCGTATTTTTCCATGTTTTACACACACACACACACAGAGTCACATAATCGAGTTAATACACACTCTTCATGCTGACTAAAACTTAAACGTGATCACATCCAGGCAGAAGTTATCATCTAGTCTCCGGTCTCCTGCCGATAGCTCGCTGCTGATTCCATTAATATGGAGATACTTCTTATAACATTAGTTTTCTCACTTAAAATAAATAAACGCGACGTTTTAACACTACAAACTAAGTTCAAACACAAGAGTTTAACATTTAACTCCTATTGAAATCAAACACAAAGCTAGACTGTTACTGAGCCGCGCGCGTCTCTCTCTCATCCACTATCAGTATTATTTCTAATAATTATTGCTTCAGGCCATTATAAAGCAATGATGTCATTTTACTGCCTCGGAAGTCTCATGTTTTTGCTTGAATACTCCAGTGGACAGACATTAGGTGCGTTCCACTCGGCCTGAAGTGGCCTACAGAGTGCACTACACAGGGTGGGAGTGAAATGTTCAGAACATCAGATGTTCACTGGAAAAGGGAATGAAAACATTCCCATAAGTCATTGCGTCTCCAAGAAGGATTTATATATTTATTATCATTATTATCGAGGACGACATCATATTAAAAGGAAACAACAATTCAAATTTTTATCAGTAAATCCTGGGTGTTCTATAGGTTAATCATCTGTACAAATACATAAATAAATCTCTGTACATCTTTAATCAATGATTATTATAATTAATCAAGTTACAGACTTTTCAATAGTATGTTCTATAATGGGTCAGTTTTAGTTTCAATAAATATTCAATGTTTAATGTCCGTATTGTGACATTTCCACAGCAGCAGTGACAGGTGCTTATGTTACCATGGTAACGCACGGAGGAAGTGACGTCAGTGCAGGTGACTTCGCAGGGTGTTCTGAATGCTGGAGTTTTGCTGAGGAAAGTTCCTCACTGACATTCCGTGACTTCGCCTGCGCGTGCGGCCTGCGCGTGCGGCCGTGTTAATGACCGGGTAGTCTGGGCTGTGGAGTCAGTGTGGCGTGAATCGGCACAAAAGAATCGTCATTCATAATCAAATTGATTTTTCCCTCATCCACGTTGTTCAGTATCAAGATCCTTACTTAAGGGTGCTTTTACTTTTGCTCAGCTCCAACACTGATAATATGATAAAATGTATACAAATTTTATACCGTTTAATGACTTACTTTCTACAGTTCACATACAGCTTGATGCTAATGCTAACATCTCTCACACACACACACAGTGTGCTGGTGTGACCGTTAAACTGTAAGTGGAGAAGGTAGGATCCGGTTTCTCAACTGAAAGGAAAATGCAAATACAGTGTGTGTGTGTGTGTGTGTGTGTGTGTGTGGTCAAGCTAGCAGTGATAACAACACTGAGTTTTCTCTGAATAGTTCCATTTTATTCTGAGTGAAGCCCAGCGTCACTATGGCAACATGCCAATTCAGTATGGCACCCCATAATAACCCCCTTCCCCCAAAACACACAGCGACACAGAGAAGGAAAAGTATAAAACAGCTTTATTATCAGAGTTTAAACAAAAGTATGACATCATTGCTCAGTGTTTGTTTCAACATGATATTACGCGCACAATATTGCGCACACACACACACACACACACACACACACACAGACTCTACAAACAAAAGAAATAAGAAACATGGAGGGGGACTCTGACATGAACAGCACCCCCTGCTGGACCTGATGTGGCATTACTGTTCATAACACACAGCTTTTAGTAATAAATAAAATGAAGGTGAGAGAGACAATGTGCCCCCTGCTGGTGGTCTCAGGTACTGCTGGATGGCTCCGTCTTTATGCTGTGAAACACACACACCTTTTCAGTCACTTTGAATTTTTCTATTATGACAAAACCACAACATGGGTGAGGGAAATACTGGCTCGAGTGTGTGTGCGCATGTGTGTGTACCTCTTTGAGTCATGTTTATCCGAGCTGATCTCCTTTGCCTTCTCCTCCTCCTTCACTTCTAAAGGTGTGCACGCACACACACACACGCGCACACACACACACACACACACACACACACACACACATCACTGATTAAAAACAATAATAATAATAATAACTGTAGCAATGAGTGTATTGGGTTTCTCCGTCTGATTGGCAGGTTTTGAATAGGTGACATCATGGCCGTACCTCCTTTTTTGTCCTCCCCCTCCTTCCGGTCGTCCTCCCCCCGCGCACGCTTCACTCCCTTCTTGTGATTGGCCACATTCCTGCGCCCCCCCTCCCCCTCATCCTCAGAGTCTGAGAACTCCTCATCACACGCGATCCTCTTATCTGATGCCCGAACTGCAGACACACACACACACTCCAATAAACATGTGGTTACAGTTCCATAATGCGTATGCTAGATACGACTGTCCTCTAGATATGTGTGTGTGTGTGTCTCGTACTGGACATGCGTTTGTCCGGGTCCTCCGTGTCCTCGTCTGCGGTGTCATCTGGGACACTGTCCTCTGGAATAGGCTGCATCTGGACTCCAGGGGCGTGGGGTAACATGCGCAGGTTCTCAAACAGACGCTGTCTACACAGCACACACACACACACACACACACAATACCTATAATACACCCACACAGTAGTCTTCATGTACAGTATGTGTCAGGAGTGTACACGTGACCTAGCTGTACTTTATGTATGAACTCTGTGGTGAAAGGGCGTGGCAAGAAATCCTTATATGGACATAAAAGACCACATGATCTTTTACACTTAAAGCCTGTGCTATAACTTCTGACTCTAGGTTAATGCGCGTGAATGATGATTAATCTCACACCTTCCTCTGTGTGTGTGTGTGTGTGTGTGTGTGTGTGAGAGAGAACGGTTCTCACTTGATTTTGTCCATGTACTCCTGTGTGTTCTGGTTGGTCATGTTAGATGGACTGATGTGGAGCTTAAAGTCTGGACCAAAATACTCAAAGTAATCATTATACGGCAGCTCTGTGGACACACACACACACACACACACGCAGAAATTATTATTCAGCATTTAGTATTGTAATACTGCAGAACATACACACACACACGCGTGCAGTACCATCTGGGATGTCGGTATCCAGGGCGACGGCGGTTTCGTAGGTCCAGCAGCGGGCGACGTTGCGGATGGTGTAGCCTCCTCCACCCAGCATGAGCAGGGGCAGATTAAACGACTTCATATACTCCACACACTTAGCATGGCCTGGGGGTGGGAGGGGTACGGTCAGACACACACACACACACACACACACACACACACACACACACAGTGGAGCGAGTGTATTACCGCGGATGGTGAGGTTGAAGCAGCCGAGTCGGTCTCCTGAGAGAGAGTCAGCTCCACACTGCAGCACCACAGCACTGGGCTGGTACACCTCCATCACCTTCGCCATCACCTACACACACACACACACACACAATAGAAAACACCACCTTAATCCGTCAACTTACATATTAAACATCCTGTGTGTGTGAGTGTGTGTGTGTGTATACTCACAGGTTTGAAGATCTGTTCGTACGACTCGTCATCTATTCCGTCTCTCAAAGGAAAATTCACTGCGTAGTATTTACCTTTACCTGCACCGATGTCCTAAACACACACGGCAAATATTACTCAGCATTTATAATTGTAGAACACACACACGCTAAGTAATAGTTATAGCTGTGGTATAACAGGTGGCGTGTGCTCATACATGTGCATCTGTGTGTGTGTGTATATACACAGTATACACTATATTGTCAAAAGTATTGGCTCTCCTGCCTTCACATGCATATGAACTTGAGCAACATTAAATTCTTAATCCATAGTGTTTAATATGATGTTGGCTCCGCCCCCTGTGCAGCTAGAACAGCTCCAGCTCTTGTGTGAAGTCTTTCCACAGGGTTTAGGAGTGTGTTTATGTGAATTTATGACCGTTCTTCCAGAAGCACAACTGTGAGGTCAGACACTGAYGTTGGACGAGAAGGCGTGGCTCTCAGTGTCCGCCCCTAATTCATACCAAAGGTGTTGAGGTCAGGACTCTGTGCAGGACAGTCAAGTTCTTCCACACCAACTCACTCATCCATGTCTTTATGGACCGTGCTTTGTGCACTGGTGGACAGTCATGTTGGACCAGGAAGGCGTCRTCWTTGGACTCCACCCCTTACTTCCAGTGAAAGGAACTCTTAATGCTACAGAATTTCATGCTCCCAACTTTGTGGGAACAGTTTGGGGACGGCCATTTCCTGTTCCAACATTACTGCACTCCAGTGTGTACATGTGTGTGTGAGTTGTGTGTATATCCTGTGTGTATACCCGCAGGTCTCCGGTCCCAGGGAAGTACTCCCCGTACTTGTGGAAGGAGACAGTCATGACTCGGTCGGTGGTGTAGAACGCCTCCTCCACCCCGTCGCCGTGGTGAATATCGATGTCGATGTACAGCACCCTCTGGTGGTACCTGCAGAGACAAGCGACGGGTGACATCGCCACAACACTCACAATCACTGAGTTACAACACCAGAGCGTGGCCTGTGTGGGGAAGGGGGCGGGGCTTACTTCAGCAGCTCCAGTATGGCGAGCACGATGTCATTGACGTAGCAGAACCCCGATGCTTCGGACTTCTTGGCGTGGTGCAGCCCTCCGGCCCAGTTCACCGCAATGTCCGTCTGCTGTCGGTTCAGCTTCACCGCTCCGGCTACACACACACACACACACACACACACACACTCAGAAGCTGTCCTGAGGTGATACAGAGGGTCTGACTGATGACCTCACTGACCTGCTGATCCTCCTGTAGAGAGCTGGCAGAACTCAAAGAGCCCATCAAACACCGGACAGTCCTCCCCCACGTTAACTACACACACATACACACACACAAACACCAAGAGACAGATTAGCACACACCACAACAATATACACTACATTGTGTGTGTGTGTGTGTGTGTGTGTGTGTGTGTCTCACAGCGCTGCATCTGCTTGCTGAACTCGGACATGTTGTCCGGTCGGATGGAGCGCAGGAACTTGATGTAATCGTCACTGTGGTACTTCGTCATTTCATCAGCCGTCGCTTTGTGAGGCCGCTGTAACACACAAACGCGCACACACACACACAGTGAGCATAAAAGAGCAGGTCTGAGTGTGACTACGTGTGTAAGTCCTGTGTGTGTGTGTGTGTGTGTGTGTGTGTGTGAGAGAGACTAACGTAGATCTCCATCTTGCGGTACAGGCCGTAGTTCAGCAGCAGGTTGTGCGTCATGCGCATGCGGTGAGGCTTCATTGGGTGACCCTGTCCGTAATAATAATTACCGATATCACCTGAAAACACACCACACACACACACACACACACACACACACAACGCCACAATCATTTACCTCAGTGTAGTCCATACAAGTTACATACAAGAAGATAAACCTTTAATATACTTTTAATATTTATACTTTTTTATTATTATTAATAATAATACTGTTTTCTATTTATTAATCATCTTCATTAATATTAATCAGACCGTGTATTGTACGTCACTGCCTCGGCCATCGCTTCACTGCGTTAGCATCCATGCTAACACATTACACTCTGATGAATGAACTCCCTAAACGTTTAAGGTTTTAAACTGTTTAAACCCGCCCTGACATTATTTTAACAATTAATTGAATTCACCCCGATATCATTTCCAAATTATAAGCATTAACAATATTTATTTTCCGTTAACCGATTTGGCTATTTTTTTTATACTTCTACCCGTATTCGACAAAATCCCGCCCTCTGTGTGTCCATTGGTTAACCCGTCCTTCATCCTTGTCTGTTATTGGCTATAGTTCTGATTGGTAGCCCATTCGGCGAATCGCTCGTAATTTGGAACTACACGTCGGAATACGAGTGGAATAAAAAAAAACGCCGCTTTTGTTAGCTGCGCTACGTAATCTAAGCTAGGCTAGGCTAATAAACCAAGCTAATAAGCCAGGATAGTGAGGAAGAAAAGCTTACCGTCATAATAATAGCAAACTTTCTTCTTCGTCGCGCCGTGCAGTGTGAACGCCATGACTTTAACTAACTCTCACACCGAATACACGCAGTACGTGTGTGTGTATGTTTCTGCTCAGTGTGTGTTGAACTAAAGAAACGGAGAGGGAAAAAAAGATGAAAGGGCGGAGCGAATACAAGTCAAGGAGGCGGGCCAAACGTGCTCCATCATTGACTGCTGATCAAACTCCTCAGAGCTGTGAAGCTGTGAACCCTGTTCTCCTCAAGGTTCTCCTCAAGGTTCTGTTCAATGTTCTCCTCAAGGTTCTCCTCAAGGTTCTGTTCAATGTTCTTCTCAGGGTTTTCCTCAGTGTTCTGTTCAATGTTCTCCTCAATGTTCTCCTCAGGTTTCTGCTCTGTGCAGGGGCGGATCTAGAAAATTATTCATGGGGTGGCAAGGGGGTGGCATTAAAATTATGAGGGGTGGCAACACTGAAGCAAGCATCCTTGCACGGTTTTTGAGGATTCAAGGAGCGCTATTCTTATTCGGTCTATACACTATAGGGTGCACATTTTTACATTGTCCTATAAAAATGAAATAAAGGCTGATGTGTGATTGACTTGAACCTGATATCTGGATTGGAACGTCAGATAAATAAAAAAAAACTCTTTTATTTTTAGAACACTAGGACAGTAGTGCTGTGGTGGCAAATGGGGTGGCAAGGCTTTTTCTTAGGGTGGCAATTGCCACCCCGTGCCACCCAGGTAGTTCCGCCCCTGGCTCTGTGTTCAGTTCAGTGTTCTGTTCAATGTTCTTCCCAGGGTTCTGTTCAATGTTCAGTTCAATGTTCTCCTCAGGGTTATTTTGAAGGTTCTCCTTAGGGTTCTGCTCTGTGTTCAGTTCACTGTTCTGTTCAATGTTCTGCTCAGCGTTCTCCTCAGTGTTCTCCTCAGTGTTATCCTCAGCGTTCTCCTCAGGGTTCTCCTCAGTGTTTTCCTCAGGGTTCTCCTCAGTGTTCTCCTCAGTGTTCTCCTCCGGGTTCTCCTCAATGTTCTGTTCAGTGTTCTCCTCAGGGTTCTGCTCAGTGCTCAGTTTGATGTTTAGTTCATTGTTCAATTCAATTTTATTTATATAGCGCTTTTAACAATTGACATTGTCGCAAAGCAGCTTTACACAATCAAAAGAATTAAGTTTGTATGAAATGTGAATGTG
Organism: Clarias batrachus; assembly: GCA_003987875.1. Taxonomy (NCBI): domain Eukaryota; kingdom Metazoa; phylum Chordata; class Actinopteri; order Siluriformes; family Clariidae; genus Clarias; species Clarias batrachus. Next base: position 21,547 of record QMIH01002892.1, read on the forward strand.
TGTGAATCAAACTGATTAGATTGTCCCTGATGAGCAAGCCGAGAGCGACAATGGCAAGGAAAAACTCCCTGAGATGGTTATAGGAAGAAACCCATCCTCATTTGGGTGGAAATGGATGGCAGGGATTGATCAGCATAATACCGTGTAAGACTGGAAGTTCAGTATAACAGGAGATGTGTTTAAATTAAATGGAGTCCAGTTTGTTCCTGTAGGCTCAGGTAGACTGTAGGAAATTCCAGTCCTGAACTAATCAATCATTGTTTTGCTCTGTGTTCTATTCAATGTTCTGCTCTGTATTCTCCTCAGGGTTCTGCTCTGCGCTCTTTGCTAAGTGTTCTCCTCCTTTCCCAGTGGAGCAATGCTCGATTCCTTGTAATTTAATGTATATCAGGTTCAGACTAGTGTTGCAGAAATAAAGTAAATAAAATAAACAGTATATTTATTATACTGTGTGCGACTTCATGGCCAGGTGAATGTCCTTCCTGTGATCTGGTAAAATTTCTGATTGTACGGATGGAAGAACACTCTGAGTTGCTCCAGTACAGCCGGGCGGACATGCGGATGTGCACGGCCTTTACTTCCTGCCAGACACCTTGTAACGTGGCGCCGCTCAGACCGGAGGCAGTAGAACCCACGTGTGGAGTTGAAGTACAGGTTGTCACGGCTGATCTGGGGCGTTAGGTTCAGGAATCGCTCAACCATCTGGAGTTCCGGAAGAGGATCCGAGATCAACCGATCTCCATCCACGACATGGACCTGCTCTATCGGGAAGAACAGGAGCCAGCGCTCCAGGTGTTTGGCATAGACGCTGGTGCTCACAGCTTTGTACTTTGTGTTCACGCTGCAGGTGGCCTGGTCAACAACGAGTGACTCGAACCTTGGGTACGTTTTGTTTTTCTGCCGCTGGCCCTCCAGGACTTGTGCGTAATCGGAGACTGCACGGATGACGGGATCACGCACAATCATCAACAGCTTTACAGACGCGTTCATCCCAAAGATCCGTTCTGGAACCTTCTCTGTAGTAAAGTAGGCGGGGCTTTTCTCAATAGTTACATGATTGTTCAGGGAGAGCGGCATGCGGCTGCGGTACCAGTTGAAGCCCCGAGCATAATTCTCATCGCTGTCAAAGAAGTGCACTTCCTGTGCGGCCTTGACCACCGCAGGGTGCAGGCTGAGCATCTCCAGCAGGGCGCGAGTACCTCCTTTTCTCACGCCGATGATGATGGCATGTGGTAGCTGCCGCACAAGGCATCCGCTCGTGACTCCACCCCTGCGCCGCTCGTATGTCACCCCCAGGTAACACAGAACCGAACTGCCAGAGGGGCATGCCGAGCTCTCAGCGGGACAAACTAGAGGCACTCTGTAGGGGGAGGAGGGAGAGGTGCTAAGGTTAAAAGTTCAACTTGATAAGGTGTGGAATGTAGGTGAAGTTAAAGCTCACCTGTCCAGATGACCTAGGTGTGTTATCAGGTAGAGCAGAATCCCGACTGCCAGGCTGCCTAGCAAAAGCTGCTTGAGCAAGACCATTTCCTATTGTCAAGCATATCTAAACACACACACACACACACACACACACACACACACACACACACACACACACACACACACAGTCACATCAGTGGACAATCCAATCTTCTACTCTCTCTCTTACTCTCTCTCATGTCAAACGTGGAAATCCTGTTCGATTGGAGACAGACCACGCTGCTGAACCTGTCACACCTGCTGCAGATGAGATCCGAGGCCGAGACGGCACAGATAACCTCAGAAGGACCAGCTAACACTCCCTTTCACCAAATAGACAACCATGCAAGAGTGAAGAAAGAGAGAGAGAGACTGAAGTCTTTATTAAATAAAGCTGATGGTGAAATTATCTACTGCATGAAGCAATAAAACACCTGTAGGTGGTGGTGGTGTTTTGGCCTAATTTGGTTGTGTTTATCCTCCACCTGCAGTTCCTGAAAAAACAGTATTTGATGTGTTCAGTAACTCTGAACCTAAAGAGACTCTAAACTGATAGATATCATATTAACTTTCTGTGATATGCTTATGTTTAGAAGACTGGATGGACTTCATGGTTTGAGACACTACCTCAGGGCTGAAGTGTTAGCTCAGGTGCAAATACTCAGACGAGCACGTCTCCAGATGTTTGACTGGGTTCAGTAAAACTGCCCTTATGGTTTTATGAGAGAATCTGTGTTTCTGTATGTAAGACTTTTAGACCTTTATCTATTCATTTATTTTTATGTAAAATCTTTTGGTTTCATTTAGTGAAACGTTATAAACAGATATTGTTTTAAATTTATTTTCGGTTTCAGCCAAGCCATAGAAACATCCTACTGGTTTTCTCTCCACTTTCTACTCATCTACTCCTTCTATTTTTAATTGGTTTTAATAAAACAATGAATAACATTTTTCAGCACTATAGTTTCTTCACGTTTCCAGTGTTGAGGTTTTGATTGAGTTTGCATGTTCTGCCTGTCCTTGGTGGGTTTTCCTCTGGGTACTCTGGTTTACTCTGGTTTTTATTTTTTGTGCCACAAGGGGGTGTATTGTATACTGCATATTGTATTTATTATTTTTTCAAGTTTAATTTAATTTCCTTTTTATTGTATACTACTACTACTACTACTACTAACAACAACAACAACAACAAAAATAATGATAATAAACAGCTCTTCTTCTGTTTCGCTCTCTTTCCAACACACACAAACACACACACACACACACAAACACACACACACACACACACACACAGAGGTAAGATATAAAGGAACAGCAGGAGTGTGAGATGGGCTGAAAGATGGTCTCTATTATATATTAATAGAACAACAACCAGTTAATCAGAATGCTAAATTATGCTGAAGGACATCTCTCTCTCTCTCTCTCTCTCTCTCTCTCTCTCTCTCTCTCACACACACACACACACAC
>QMIH01002894.1:6058-20413 GCA_003987875.1 Clarias batrachus
AAAGTGAGAAAACTAATGCTATAAGAAAAAGGGCTACATTTAATGAATCATTAAACTTGGGGTAAAATTGTAACAAAACCATGGAAAAATTTTATACCGAATCCAGATATTTATAAACTTGTGATGCTTAAAAATAAAGTTGCAATTTAAATCAGATAGGCACCCAGGTATCGTGATGATGATATTATGATACCTGGGTGATTCCCACCCTTTATAATWACATATCAGAGATACCTGTTGCTTGTTAAAAAGTAGCTTTTTTGTTTGATTCAGTTTGAAGTTAAACGTTAAACTCTTGCATTTTAAGTTGGTTTGTATTTGGATTTTAAGTGAGAAAACTAAAGCTCTAAGGAACAGGCAGCATTTCATTACTTCTGTTCAAATCAGTTGTGAAGCTGGTGAATAAAGCTTTAGCGTGACTTTGAAGCATCATGAGGTTTTAAATTGGTTAAATGGAAAAAAAATATATATATATAGAATCAGGATATTTATAAGAATTTAATTTCCAGAATCGCAATACAAATGATACCAGCACTTGGTGATTATATCTTATGGTGATTCCTGACTTTACTTTCTCCTCCTGCCTCTGCTTTCTGCCAGGTCACCAAAAGGAGCCGTGAAAACAGCCAGTTTGTCAAAAGACGATGCGTGGTTTCCTCACACAGTGGAAGTCATTCTTAAYCAAATTCCAGCTGCACAAAGTTTTTGGTTTGTTTTAAACATCCAAGGAAACAAGAGTCATGAGAGATGCCGACACCACGGCTTGAGACAGGGATGAGTACTGAACAGAATCCAACTGCAGGTGTAACATCCATGAGATCATGGCATTAATGATTCCTGGAGCTTGCTTGTCGATCATACAGGTCTGGCCATAACTGGCTAGGACTAGACCTGTTTAAGTCTCTCATGTAGCATCTCCAGTTTTCATGAAACACCATGAAAAATCTAACTTCTTGTTCAGAGGTATGGCAAGCATGTAGGTTCAAAAATGTATTTAGTAATCTATTGTGGTTCTTTTGTGTGGCAATTCATTGATCTGCATCGCCAACACCGATCCATCCATCCATCCATCCACACACACACACATATATATATATATATAATACACATTCGTACACATGAACAAATTACAGACGTAGCTGATGTGGGTGGTACAAAAAATAGACATTGCAGGGCACCAGATACCAATATTCACAATTACACACAATATTTTCAGTTTGGAAGTGAACGTACAGAATGTCTAAAGTCCCAAATATTGTGTGTGTGGGGGGCCAGGAGAAATGAATGGGTGTTAAAGAATCAATCCGGAAGCACGATGATAGAAAATCTCAAAAGAAAGATGGTGAAAAACCCTAATTTCGGAAAATCCTCAACAAGACAGTTCACAGTCGAATACAGTAGTAAACAGCTTTGAGACGCAGTAAACATGTAGAATTGTCCTCCCCCGACATCTTCCCTGGTTCCCTTTAAACGAGGAAAGCTGACCCCGCAATATCACCAAGATTCCCGTTGTGATCTGAAGTCGCAGTCTCACGAGAGTATAATGCAGAATCAAAACATCTAACCTGTACATTTGTTTCTTTTTTATGCTTTATATTGTATATTGGTGTTAAAGAGGACAAGACTGTCGAACTTATGAACGAATCCGACTTAGGAATGTGCTCCCGGAACGGAACTCGTTCTTAGGTTGAGGACTTGCTGTATACGTTTGCATTTTTAGGTGAAAGAATGTGCAGCACTTCCTTTATAACGCTACAGGTGGCGCGCTTTAAACAGTTTACTCATCAGCAGAAAGCACAAAGTCCTGAGCTAATTATTTGCCAAGATTGTTAGCTAAAACTTGAATGGCAGTAGTATGACAATCAGATATATTGTATTGCGAAACTCTAGCTATTAGTTGAGACAGCTTATGTAATATATTTATTGTTATATAAACACTAGACAAGTGCCTGTGAGTTAGCAGTCATTTTCATCAATGTGACTGTTCCTCAGGTCCTCATTTTAATCCCATTACATCTCCCTTATAGCTGTGAGTTAATCAGCTTTAAAGTGCAGCCGGCACATTCTGGCAGTCCATCACACGAGAACATACGCAGGAGTATGAAGCACACCATACAGAGAAACCTTTAATACGGCCTTTATTAGAATTCTGTCAGAACGTCAGGTTAACTAGCGCCGTGATTCTCAACGTGTGCGAGGTCGACCCAGAGAGTCCGCGGCTTTCAGATTTCGCTTCAGCTGCGTTAATCACCACCATTGCAATGATGTTAACTGGGAGATAATGACAATGGAGATGGGTTTTATTGCTGGACAGTTCAGACGGTTGGGAGACAGAGAAAACATTTTATGAATTAACTTTTTAAAAAATGCAATCAAATAAATAAATTAAAAACTCCAGAATATTAAAGTAGACAGATAGAAAATGTGCATTTTATCTAAGTGTTAAGTATAATAACTCAGTAATAATGCGGTCCATAGATAAAGAAATACAATCTATCCATCTTTCTCTCCATCCATTTCAACAATATAAAAAAATCCAACATGCAATATACAGTGTAAGAATTCCCTTCAAACCCTGACGCACCCATCGCTCTCGAATAGGGTCGATCAGGACTCAGACCACATGACCTTTTTTCCACTGCTCCAACGTTCACCCTTTAAGCTCCCTAGCAAACTAAATTTACCTTTTTTCCCTGATTAGTCTCACTAACGAGTGTTTTTTTTTTTTTTTACCACTGTTCAGTCTCAGTCCTGCAAGTTCCCATCAAATCTATGGTTTTAACCGTGCAACTTCACTAAGTGTTTAAGTGTTTGCTATTCATGATTATTTGACCACATTTCTTCCACAAAGTTGACGGTTCAGCACTATCCCTCCTGGTTTTAGTAAGGTGCTGAGCTCCAGTAATTTCAGATCTACTCATGAGTAAACATCCTCTAAACGATTGTATTCGTGTCATTATTTGCTGTTCGCCAAAATAATTATGTTTGAATACCAAATGGTGCATTTAAATAGTTACATGTCGAAGTTTTAATCCAAATTACAACCCGAGCCAAAATATTTGCAACGTGATTTACTGATCAAACTGTGCAAAACAACACTGTGCGAGCTCAGCAACTCGCGCCGCCACTCACTCAGCTCTCGGTAATAACGCTATCTCACCTACACAGTTTCGCGCGGTGGCTGAAAGTACAGTTCTTCATGATTCACCGCGAGTTTTTGCGCTGTGATTACGTTTCCATCTTTCCGCATGAAAAATTAAACATGTTTGTTAAACGTCTAAATTTTAAACAAGTTTTTAAAAAAATGAAAAATTAAACATGTTTAATTTTTTGTCGGCCCTCGCGAATGCTTGCGGACCTTGCAGACCTTCCGGCGACTCGCGTCCTACTTGTCTGCCATTTTATTTAATTTTAAATAAATTGTTTATTTACATAAATACCAATAAAAATATATTTGAAAAAAATTAACAACAACAAAAATAAATACATAAATAAAAAAGCAGAGGCTGATCAATTATTTACATAATTTTTAATAAATAAATTATTTTATTTAAGCTCTAAGCTGTTCCCAGTTACTAACCAAACACAGACTGCTATGTTTTAAGGTGACGTGTTGCACATGTTGCTTGCCAATAAATACAGTTGTCAATTCATGACATTCCACTTCTTGTAATTTCAATACTTAATTTATATTGTTGTTGGATATATTTTAATAAATAATGCTACACGATAAGACTTCGAGTAGACCCTGTAATCGGTGATCGGCCGATACAGCTTCTAGAGATCGGCCACAAAAATCCTGATCGGAGCTCCCCTAATGAAAACTGAACCTCTAAAGATGAATGAAAAGATCAATATATGTTTATTCTTTCTGTGAGAAGTTTAAAACTAGTTATGTTTTGAAACCGTGGCGATAAAATAAAGCAGTAATGTGAAGCACCATGAGATGAAACACGGGTCATTAGAGCAAACATATCTGGAGCGGTCTAAAATGACCCGAAAAAAATACCCGAACTGAGAGCCCCTTATGACCGGGCACACAGAGTCTTTTCACATTAATTTTCCAGCCTGTAGCATGCAAATGAAGATTGATTAAAAATTATTTCAAGATTGTTGTTTGTATTCAAGACAAATACAAGGAAATATACACAACCATCAAAGTACAAACTGTCCGAATGTTTGATGTGGATACTGAAAACTGGCAATAAACATTATTGAAATGTAATGGAAAATTTAAACAGCTTATTTACTATTTAAATAGAAATACAATGACTGCATATATCGAGATCTGACTCCAAAAACTAATTTTATTGACTGGACCTTATTAAATTTTAATCAGTACCCCTGGTGTAAAGTACTGGAATTAGAAAAAGGGAGAGAGCGAGTGAGAGAAACATATTACTGCACACATTTGAATAATCCTGCATTTTTTTTTCCTCAAACAGGTTGATTGTAATATGAGTTTTGTGCTTCCAGTGAGTGTGTGCGCGCGCACGAGAATTTTACTCCACGTTTGCAAGTATGGTAAAGTAAGTTTGGATTTATTTTATACATTCTAGCAAAATTCTGGAGATTTTCCAAATGTTGAAAAAACTCGATGACATTAAATGATTAAGTAACAACAATAAAAAACAATTGTTATTTTACAACACGAAGGTCAGCCGTTCTGGATTATTCTGAAAAACAGCCGTTCAAAACTTGTTTGCGTCAGAGGAAAGCCAAGTTTACATATTTTTTTTTGTGTTTTTCTTTCCTGCATTTTGTGGTGAAGACGTAGCACCACGGCTCCCAAGAAATTTAGCAAGCACGGCAGCAAGAAGAAAAGGGAGCCGCGTTTAGTCAAAAGGAATCATAAATTAAGGTTAAGTGAGTTTTAATATCTATTTGTTATTTTAATATAATAATATTTTCCTTCATTTACATGTTTTTTTTTAAACTAAATGTTTGTTTTTACATGCAGAAATATGGTTACAGTGTTGGACGTTAGTAATATTGGTAATATTTTTGGGCGGCTGGAACAGATTATTTGAATTTGCATGATTTCCTATAAGAAAACGTGTTTCAATTGAAAAATCCATCAAGCACCATGATGAAACTAGCTCTCACGAAAACCTTTACAGGAAAGCAAGACCATGATCTACACCTGCTGCACAGGAGACGTTCATTTAGTCACCAGCATCAGAAATCACCAATTAACCTCAAACAGCACCTCAGATTAGAGCCGTTATTAAGGATTTACAGACAATAAAGTAGCAGATACATCTCAATATCAACTGTTCAAAGGAGATTATTGTAACTGTATGATTTCTTTCTACATTGTAAAACAATGTTGCCATAATCCCCTTTGATCTGTTGATATTGAGATGTGTGTTACTTATGAGCTGTAAAGCAGTGTGTTGGTAAAAGAAATAATAAATCTGCACTCCAAGGCCTGTTTAAACCCCTCTGTTAGCTCACTTTAGTCAGATATTTTTTAAGCTAATGTGCAGAAGAGTTTCTCTGAGACCAAGACACACACACACACACACACACTAAGCACACACTGAGCAAGCCGAGAAAGAGAGAAGGATTTAGCGAACAAGCCGAGTGTTTATCTTGACAAGCACACACACACACACACACAGACTTCGGTGTTAGCAAGAGAGCTAGCTAAAAGCTAATACAGGTCAGTTCTGGATTCAACATTTGTATTAACACTGTGTGTGTGATTATTATATACACATTAACATTAGTAGTTAGCATGTAGTTAGCAAGGCCTGTGGAGCACTCTCTCTCTCTCTCTCTCTCTCTCTCTGAGTGTGTGTGTGCTAGCTAACACACACTATGGTATTTTCTTTGTGCACACTTTATATTTTCTCTCTCCTCTCAACAAAGGAACACACTGACCTCTTTCTGCTTCGGGTCTTGGGGATAAACATCCGGAGGACCGAGTCTGGGCCGTTTCAGTGGCCGGTGCTCGTAACTCAACATCCCGAACGCAGCCATGGTCCCAGCGGCATAGCAGCTGCCCCAGGCTCCCTGTCTGTCGGTCTCGGTCTGTCTCTCTGTCCCCCTTTCCGCTTCACGACACGGATCAATCCCTTTCTCGGTGTTACTGCTTTTGCCAACCGCTTTCATCCAAGCCCCGCCTCCGGCAATACTATTCGTTGATAAGCACACTCCTCATAGCCAATTGGCTAACCGGTAGTAAATAACCCTGCCTGACTAGCCAATATTTGCGCAGGAGGCGGGTTTTTTGGGTGTTCCGCTTGAAAATCATTTCCGGTGCGAGAGGATTGTGGGAAGACGACTGGCAAGTCAAAAGACCCGTATGTGTTGCCTAGAGAAGAGGTTCTCTCTATCTTTTGCTTTTTCTCTCAGGGGCCTCAGCTTAGTGGATGGAAGGATAAATAAATACAAGTGAATGAATCTCTACATGAGTGCTGATATTTATTTCACAAACTATTACAAAAACAGTCATATTCTCTAAACATATTTTTTTGCAAAGTATGTGGAGTATTCTTTTTTTTAGTTCTTCCAATACAATTCCACTTTCTTTCTTTCGTTTTCTTTTTTAGTAGTATTAAAAGAATCTGTCAGATCTCATGTCTACCTATGTCTGTCTGTTTGTCTAATCAAAATGTTTCGAGATGAGCTCTGTTTACAAGCTCTGTTTTCCGCCGCACGTCCTCCCTCAAACAGTATAAAACCTGGCAGTAAAATCCGCTCTTCGATGGTCTGGATCCTGGGGATGGACGCTCAAAGCACAATGCTGCGAATGTTGAAAAAGAAGATGAGCTGAACGATGAGATGATGGCCTCTTCCATTGCGAAGACTCAGGGTTGCTTCATCTCACACACCATCCCTGGAATTGATCCTCGACATGGAGGACGGCCGGGTCATCCACGGCACGATGCCGGAGTTCTTGGCAGACTTTCACGCGATGATCCTTCCACTCCTGGGTCAACAGCCTGGGGACGAACTTGGCAGCAACACAGCACATGTTCAAATCACATGTGAGGATTGCCTGGACTGTTCCATATGACACACCGACAATGGCAGCAGTGTTGTGGATCGTTCATGCACAAGTTGCTGAACTGTTTCAACGTTTTTGGGGGTTAAGTTCATCGAAGGTCTTCCTGATCTCTTGTTGTCTTACAATGATGTTCATCCGCTCTTGAAGTGCGCATTCACCTCAAATGACTTTCATGCAGAAGTTCACGTTCGCTCTCTGCTCTAACGTCTGTCCATGATAACCTAGCAGTATATGGTCAGAATAGGAGCCGTTGCATAGCTACCAGTGTAGAAAGGATGATGTTTTTTGGCACACTGACTTATGAAGGTCGGTGCTCCCTGTGACTGTGCATGTAGCCTTATGCTGCCATTTGTTTGCGTATTACAAAACTAGTCTCAAAACTTCTCGATACCACCTTGTATAGATAAAATGATGTATATGTGTAGGTAAGATTGCCTTCCTTTTATTCTTTTATTTCCCCTTCTTTGTTGTTTAACAGCATTTGAGCCAGCATTTGAACAGATCCTTCCCTGATCTTGTCTTGACCTGTTCTGTGTCTTGAACTCTTTGTCAGCTTTATTCGACACCTGCTAATGCCACCCATATGCTCTTGTCAACCCCAAACTCGACATTTATTATTTATCCTTTACTGTTATAAAAATCTCCACACCTCATTTGGTTATAGAAAAATTCTCAACGATACAGCAGATGTCATTACCAACCCAAATGTTACTATTCTCCCACAACTGCACATTACCATACATTTTATTCTCTTTATTCCACATTTTAAATGTGTTATTAAACAACACATCATAAGTTTTGGATGCCTACATCTCCCAAACAAGCTGGTGTGTGCTATCACCACGGCAGAGCAGCTACAGTACACTGCCTGGACAAGTGAAAAGCTCTGATTACGGTACACATTCATCATGGCATTGTTTCAACAATCATATGCAATGTCACAATGCCACTTTCCGTCCAAAGTTGCATTAACCAGTTTCTGCTGAGATCTTGTACCGATGACGGGAAAGTCTCTTCATTGTCTCAATGACAATTCAGTGGGGCTAATGATCAGGACCAATGCAGGGACCAAATTGTGTGTGAAAATCATTCCTCATCCCATTTTTTCACAATTTGAGCCTTTGCGTAAAAAGACCAATCATTTGAGCATTAACATCTTTTCCATGGTCAGATGATTGTTTGAGAAATGAGAAACTACTTACTGTACTAGTTGGGGTTAAAACAGTTGGGGCCAGCTGAACTGTATGAATCACTTTAGGGTCAGGTTGGTGTATAAAACGTTGCCTGTACTCCCACCTCTCTTAAAGTTAATAACAAAGCTCAAGGCCCTGTTATGACTGTTAGAAAGARTTGAAAGAATTATTTTTTCGATTTTTTTCATAACAGCAGATCTAAGCAGTTTCACTTGCGAGMGGTCCGGAGCCTATCCCAGGGGACATGAGGTAAGGACACACACACACACACACACACACACACACTATGGAGGATTTGGCAACGGCAATTAGTCTAATCTGCAGGTCTTTGGACCGTGGGAGGAAACCGGAKTACAAAAAGGAAACCTAACCAGCACGGGGAGAACATGCAAACTCCACGCACACAGACCCTCGATGGTAGAGGTCAGTGTAATAAATTGCTATTTCGATCGTAACAAGAGACTTCAAAGGAGGAAAWTTTACTTAATCATATATAAAGGAAATGTGTGTAATTATGGCTGCTATGAGAGATGTTTATTTTTCGTACTTGTCCTCTGCTCAATGACAATACATCWGAATCTTATCTAATTGAAACAATCAGAGGTCACACTGTAACTTCATGCTTTCTGACATGGGAAACGTCTTCATACTTAATTTGTAGACGTTTCTCAACATGCATTTTAACCATAAAGGGATAAATGTGCTTATAAATARGTTGTTCTTGAGCCATACCACACAATGCCATCGTTAACTCTTTTCCTATAACAGCACRCCCGGTTACACTACATTCCATACATATTATATTTTAAGCTGCTCTGAAYAGAGATTGTCTAATATTTATTTTAGATTTATAAAAAAAAAAGTTTATTTTCTTATATTAAATGCAATTTTGGATTATGCATTAGAAAACATTAAAAAATATATCAAGCAGACATAACTTTATTTTAACMTGCTAGAGGGATTTTAAGAAAAAAACTTAATGAAATTCTTTGTTAATTTCTCATCTATGASTCACACTCTGATTACCGAACAGGGAGTGTATTTGGATGACGACGAGAGAGGTACATCTACGTCCAGTAGTTGTACAGTACAACTTGCGCTAGTTTAATATAAAGTAATCTGCTGTGTAAATCCTTCAGAAAGCAATGGCTACAAGTGTTACTTGCACTTTACATTGTCAATAATCAATATGAGGTGTAATGTCGTCTCTCTGTGTGAAACATCGAAAATCTGGTCGTTTTGATTCATACATATTCACTCATCCTGTATTCAGGGTCACGGGGGGCCTGGAGCCTATCCCATGAGGGTTAGGCCACGAGGCGGGGTACACACTGGACAGGAGCCAATCCATCGCAGGGCACACACACACACAYTCACACACTCATTCACATTCACAGACTATGGGCAATTTGGGAACACCAATCAGCATAATCTGCATGTCTTTGGACTGTGGGAGAAAACCGGAGTAACCGGAGGAAACCCACCAAGCACGGGGAGAACATGCAAACTCCATGCACACAGAGACGCGAATTGAGTCTGGCATACATATTCAGTTTAACTGAATTGATTAGGATAGTGAGGCTGGGGGTCCTTTAAAGGCATGTGCTCATTGTCTTTCTGGTGCACCCGGGCGGCAATGACCCAGGTGATTGGACCTGATCAACTATGTTTTTAAAAAAAAAATCAGATATAAATAACCAGGGATTGGGTTTGTTTGTCTGGAATATTCCATGAATGCTCAATCAGGGAATTTGGAGGGCGTGTCTACAACTTTGAACTCTAAGCCCCATAAGCAGCTGTGATGTGCTGGATGTTCTGATACCTGTCTATCATAGCCARCAGTATGTGGTGAGAAGATCATGTGTTCTGCCAAGGCTTATCAATTATCATTGGATGAACATACAGTATAATCCTCTGACCAGATAATGGTATAATAACAGAACTGATAATGCGTGTTATTCAATTCACCTGGCAGTGGTGTTAATGTTTGGCTGAAGTCATGCCACACATACAGTATACGGTATGTCGAAGTCCAGTATATAAATTTATGCAATAAAAACAGGATGATTCAATATATAAAAATACCTTTAATCAAAAAAGCATTTTTATGACAAATGTGTAAAACAGACACTTTGATACAGCAGGAAACGTTCGATACGAGTTCAGCGAACGTAGCGACATCACGTGTCTTATTTAGATATACAGTAAACAACGATAAATCATACAGCATGCAGCTTTTGTCCTCGGCCTAATTAAACATTCAGCTTCCATCAAAACCTCTCCCGGAGGAATATCTGAATATCAGAGCGTAGCAAAGAAAAAAAAACAAAAAAAAAACGACTTCCTACATTATTGTCGTGTGATTTCAGACAGCTGCACATGTGCAATAGCTTTACCTCCTAAACTGCATTTTAACAGCTATTCTTAAAATGTGCAAGTTGCAAATGTCAATATATATTGTAAAAAAAAAAGAAAGAAAGAAAAAAAAAATATATATATATATGTATATATTTTTTTTTACAGGATTCATTACAGTTTGCTGTAAAAGCCTCTAGAGACTCCGCTCATCCTGAGAGGACCGATTCGCTTAAACGTCTCGATTTAGCAACCACGTGTGAGGACGGTGGCGGAACAGAGCGGAAAAAGAGGACGGCACCAGAAATCTCCAAGCACTCAAGAATGCTGAAGCTAGAACCCCAGCTGCAGCGTTTCCATCTCCGAAATACAGACACTGATTGCACAACGCATTAGGCACAACATGGAGCTTATGAGCAGAAATCACCCCTCTGCTGCTTTGTAGTGCTAACTTCAACGGAATGACTGACCCGTGTGTTTCCTTTTTTTATTCCCTTTTGGTTTCTTTACAGACTGCATGTCATCTTGTGCAGCTTTTATGAAGCACCGCATGTTTTTTTTTGTTTTTGTTTTTTTACTTCAAAGGCCATTGCTCATTAATACTGAAAGGAAATAATTTCTTTTTTATGTGCAAAATTTGCTACTGCCTGCATTATAAGAACATTATTTGCAAAACTTTACTCCATACTCAGCACAARTGCCCAGAACTGCAGCTGTCCTCATTTCTTACCATGATTTCAAAGATTCAAAACAATAGAAACTTCTCGTAAAACATTATTGAAACCCAATGCAAAAGTCTATTAAGTTGTAACTGAGTTACAGTTACTGTATAGCGCACTAATAACAAAAAAACAATCATTTTCCCCCAGCCAGTTGTGAGCTGGAATACACTGAGTTTAGTCAGCGCAGGACAACACTGAACAGTAACACTGATCTAATCGCCCAACAAGCGTTCCCTTTGTCTCATGAGTTGCTCATGCTGCGAGGCGAGCTCGGTCTTGTGCCCGGTCCAGCGGCGTGCCCGACAGCTGCTCAAGTTCACTCCGAATGGACGTCACTCCTGTTCGCTGCCTGCACCATGGCACGGAAGGACGAGTTCTCCTTCGCCAGAAGATTTGCCGGGCTGTCGAACTCCAGGATCTGTCTCACACAAAGGAAAAAAACAGGCCCAAAAGAGATCAATACCAGAAATGCATTTTGGCTGATCGCACTTTCTGTACACAACAGTGACAGTGACAGGATCGAGTGAGAACGGCCAAAGTTAAGCTACAATTGATGATCCGGGTGCCAATTTCCAATGATCACTTCAGTAGCTTGGACAGTTTTAAGTAAAACTGGTATTTACATGGGTGTAAATCGAAATATAGAAATATAGAAAGTATACTGTATATGGTGGCACGGTGGCTTAGTGGTTAGCACCGTCGCCTCGCACCTCCTGCCTGGTGTGTGTGCATGGCGTTTGCATGTTTTGCATGCTTGGTGGGTTTCCTCCAGGTACTGCGGTTTCCTCCCACAAAACAAAGACATGCAATTTAGGCTAATTGGCGTTCCCGAATTACCCCATAGTGGTTGAATGCCTGTGAATGTTGACTAGAGGTCGCACCACGGTTGTAAAATGGGAATAAATATAACGGTTATCACCACTGGCTTGTAGATGGACTACAGAGGTTCCTAGATGAATGGATGATGGATTAAGTCTATATAATTTAAATATTAGCGTTCAAGCTTGTCTGGAGTTATCTTTTTTAACCTATTCGATTTCCAATGCTCTTAAACAATGAAGAAAGGATGAAGAATAAAAAGTAGATTGCCAGGTGTCCACACACTTTTTGTTTTCTCCAGATGTTCTCCCTTATTTAGTCGTGTCCAATTCCCGTCACTAGGGGGCTCCAACATTAAGCTACTACTACTACCACCACTCAGTCGGGAGGGCCGAAGGCTATCAGGTGTTTCCTCCGTAACATATTCGGAGGACAGCGCTATCCGCTACTTCCACTTGCGTGAGCTCACAGACGCCCCTGATTGGCTGTAGAGCCGTGATTAATGTGGAAGCACTAAGTACCTCTGATCCCTCCCCTCTGAGAGACCTCCGGCTGCGAGAGGTTACAGCATCACCCGGGAATCGAACTCACAATCTTCGTGCAATTATCATTTTAAAGAAACTTTTCTCCACATAAGGTTCAGAAGGTCCCTATTTCAGGACAGTTTCCAGTTTAAAGCTACCACCATTAACCAAGCTGCCTTACAAAATCTCAACAAACTTCATTAAAAAGAAATGAGAAAAGAGTAATTGGAGAAGCCTGACCTGACCCAGGTCGAGCACCAGAACTCTGTCACAGCTGAGGACAGTATTGATGCGGTGAGCGATGATCAGCGTGGTACAGCCACTGAAAGACGTGCGGACGGTGTCCTGAATCAGCCGATCTGTCTCTGTGTCAGTGGCAGCTGTTGCCTCATCTAAAACCAAAATCTAACACAAAAGAGTTTGAATTAAAGAAAAAAAAAGAACAAGAGGCTGACTATACAAATTTTAAAGGGGCTGTTTGTTATGTTTAGAGCCCCCTGCTGTTTGACAGGTGAACTGCAATACAAACAAATGAAGAAATAAAGTAAACAGCAGCATAGCTTTTATGCATAACAGAAGATCTAAGCTATATTGTATATAATAATAATGTTAAGTCTAGGAAAAAAATACAAAGTTCCCTAAGTAGACTATTTAATACAGTTGACACCGGATGATAAAGGAGTTACTTCTGTTCTGTTTATGATCTTCCTCACAGCTTCTTCTTTGAACAACTGAACTCCAAGCATTGCCTGACTTTCAGCCATGTGGTGGCAATGTTTCACTATTTTCTCCGTGCTGAGATTTAGCACAAAACTCCAAATGTGTGTGTGGTAAAAAGTCATAAACAGCCTTTAAATTGCAGACAGCAAATAAATCTATAGGTAATGCTACAAAACACTGCACGCGGTAACAATGTCAGATGGCCAATCCTGGAAAGAAAAAGAAAAATCACATCCAAAAGCCTATGAGTAGCACCATGTAAGTCGATGTTCAGCCATAATGTCGCAATATCTTGCCGATCTAACTTCCTGTTGTCTAGCAGCCGAGCACATGTGTTCTGTTCTGAATCGCACCTATTATATTAGGAATGACTCGGAGGATCGTGTGGGAGGATATAAAGCTACGGGCCGGTTATGTTTCCTGCCTGAATGCACTCGTGGGACCGAGCTCTCGTAAGCAGCTGCGTGCAGGTGAGTTCTGGTACCTTGCTGTGTCTCAGCAGCGCTCTTGCCACACACAGGAGTTGGCGCTCCCCTACTGAGAAGTTCTCTCCGTTCTCGGTCACCTCGGAGTCAAAACCATGAGGTAACTGGCTTACCTGCAAGCAAGATGAACACCAGAATGAAAAACAGGAAATCAAAAACCAACAACTCATATTCGTCCAAATGATACAAACCTGTACACAGGACACAAGTCTAGCTAACTAGCTAATCCAGGCTAACTTTGGAACATTAATCGGTGTTGCCGAAAATGATAAGGAATAAGTACGCTTAAGTGAAATAAAATAACAGATTTGGTTGATTTTGCCTTATTCTCCATGTTAGTTGCACCGATATGATTATGTCCTTTCATTGTCTCACTCATCTTTATCCTGTGTACAGGGTCATGGGGAGACACACTGGACATGCTCCCAATCCATCACAATGCACAGATACACACATACACATACACAGACACACACACACACACACACACACACACACACACACACACACACACACACACAC
>QMIH01002894.1:20756-37669 GCA_003987875.1 Clarias batrachus
ACACACACACACAGACACACACACACACACACACACACACACACACACACACACACACTACAGGATTTTTTTTCTGGACGCCAATAAGCCTAACCTGCATGTTTCTGGATTGTGGGAGGAAACAGAAGATCTAAGCTATATTTTATATAATATTAATATTAATAATAATAATAATAATAATAATAATAAATAATGTTAAGTCTAGGGGGAAAAAAACAAGCACTGGGAGAACATGTAAACTCTGTGTACACAGACCCCATTTCCCGCCGTTCCTCCTTTTATTAATATTTCAACTGCTGGTGCATCTTATGTACAGTTACTCAAGCAATTATCATGCACATGTACATAAAAACAGTATATTTTTAATTTTACAGCATTTTACCTATTTGTTTTTTTACCTCCTTAATGAACCGTCAATTGTAAACAGTGTATCATACAATTTGCCTTTGGGATTAMTAAAGTTCTTCCTWYCTATCTATCTATCTAGTGATTAATGATATGTAATCATCCTTAAACACATCTGCATCAACAGTGAAAGAGCAGCCGAATCGTTCTCACCCAATAAGTGCACGGCCGATTTTCCTCTAGTCATCTGGGTTCATTAGGATCTTCCTAATCTTCCCAAATTATTCAGTCATCTGGGTTCATTAGGATGCAAAATGCAAAAATGTTCCCGTCTCATTTGAACAGTGTTGCCTAAAATCTACAAAATCCACCGCATTTAAATCCACCGCATTTAAATCCACCGCATTTAAATCCACCGCATTTCTGTAAAATCCTCAAAATGTCACTGTGCGCTTTCTCTGAGCTCGTTCTATGAATGCCTTTCAGAMGAAAAGGCAAAAATAAAGACTTCCACGCTGTTTGAGTATAACATTGCCAGGTCTTTCGTACTGAATGCTTCTTGTCATTACCTGCGTAAACTCCCAGAAGCCATTAGCGGATCCAGAGACACATTTTCACTCTCATAACTATAGTACTGTACTGTATGTCCCTTTAGTAAAACACTGACGCCAATTTGGAACTGACAGCCACCTTTACGTTAATCTTATCGGGGTTGACCTGATGCCAGACACTCGGTTAGGCCGAGGTCGGGTTGCCAGATTTGGGCCAGCATTGGCGTAGATGTTTTTGTGGGTCGGTATTAAAAGTGCTCTTTTTAACCTGTGGCACAAAATCTATATCCCAAATTATATGAGCACAGTGGCTTAGTGGTTAGCAATGTCGCAGTACACCTCCTGGGTCTGGGTTCGATTCCCTTCTCTCTGTGCGTATAGTTTGCATGCCCATGCTTGGTGGGTGTCCTTCAGGTACTCTAGTTTCGTCCAACAGTCCAACGACATACAGATTAGGCTAACTGGCGTTCCCAAATTAGTTGGAGTGTGTCGCACTGTACAAAAGCCTTAAGCCACCCTTAATTTCTTAATTTTAAACGCAATTATTCAATTAAATAAATAGGAACAAACGTTTCACTGCGAAGTGCCTAAAAATACTATTTAAAACGCAGTTGTTCATGTAACACCATCAGCAGCGACCTCGTTTCCCCTCTCGTCTGTTCCAACCCCTCAGCATTCAGCATCAGCAGTACAGGATACTAATCACAGCCTGATCATCTGTCATCATCTGCACCTGTCTCTCACTGGTTCACGCATTAAGTTAGATGTTTTTATGCTTGAATGATTCATAGGTCACTGCGTGGCTAACTAACGAACACATCCGTCTGAAAATAGTCAGGAAAATGAGAGGCGAAAATTTTTTTTTATTTTTTTTTAGACATACTTTTTTTTTTTAGACTACATTAAAAATACAACTAATTCCGGCTTATAGAAAGGAAAATAAAAAGAAATTAGTGGTGGCGCAAGACCTCTGCGCAGTACTGTATGTTCTTGTGACATTATATCTTAACCTTATACAAAACTCCCACATACATCAATGATCTGAGAGAAACTGAGGCCTCATTTAGCTTTGCTTAATTTAGGAAACAAAAACAAAAAACAATGATGTCTGAAGATCCGCTAGCATTTTATATAATCAGAGTTTTTAATTAAACAGAGAATTAAGACCATGCACTAATGATACTTTTAAGAATACTAATGTTAGTGATTGCGAAATTAAACCTCAATTGTGATTTAACACACACACACACACGCACACACACACACACACACACACACACACACACACACACACACACACACACAATCACCATTGAGAATGTAAATGAATCATCAAAAAGCCATAAAAACACGGGTAATTTTGTTCTTTTCGGTTCCGAACTTCCGAAATCATCAGTAATCCGAGAGCGAGTGCAGGTTTAGTCGCTTTAGCAATATACTGAGCTTTTGGGCGAATTTAATTAATCGACGGTGCAATTTCCAGATATTAATCATTTAAATGATCTTTAAAAAACATTTTCCGGTGATTGCGAATTCTCAGCCGCTGACTGCACACTTTTCCTTACATGACCTAACAAAACCCCGTCACCAACATAAGCAGGGAAAGAGGAACGGATCTGTCCTCACACATGACTAATGGTGTGATCTGTTCTGGTCTTGGGAGCTCTGAACTCCCACGTTCATTAGTCATCTAAGAGCGAGTATAGATTCAGTGAGACTGGGTTCATTAGGATGCCGAAAGCAAAAGTGACCCAACATTAGTAATCTATTAAACCTTCAGGAGATTTAATCAGTGTGGGCTAAAACCTACAGAACCCGTTGCATTTTATCAAAATATTCGAGGTGATAACTTTTAAAATATATCGTCTTCATACTCACTCACTCAGTCACTCACCGTCTAGACCGCTTTATCCTGCATTCAGGATAAAGTCACGGGGGGCCTGGAGCCTATCCCAGGAGACTTAGGGCACAAGGTGGGGTACGCCCTGGACAGGGTGCCAATACATCACAGGGCACACACACACTACGGCCAATTTGGGAATGCCAATTATACCAACTCCATGCACACAGAGACGGGAATCGAACCCGGCCGGGAATTGAACCCGGTGCAAAGCGACAGTGCTAACCACTACACCACCGCGCCACCTACATGTATAAAGATGAAGAATAATTAGCAATTTGCTTTTGGTTAATTTTTATATGACGATACAGATTTTGAAATCTTTAACCATAGCGACCAAATTCACCCAATAAGTGCAAAGGCCAATTATGTTCTGTTAAGCCCCGAACTCCCACATTCATTAGTCTTCAAAGAGCACGTATGGATGCAGTACAACTTTGGCATCATTAGAACGCTCAAAGCAAAGATCACTGAAGATAAGCAATCAAGCCTGGCTGGTGATTTGCACAAAATCGTGTCATTAAAGGAGCTGTTTGTGATTTTTAGAGCTCTTAGATGTCTGACAGGAAAAAACGAAAGAATCAATACATTGATGAGCCTTGACATTGACGTCAAACTATGGATTTATTTGCAGCTCTGTTCTGCTTGGAGACGGAGATGATTTTCAGGGCCAGAAAAACTTAACAGATATGGAAAATCCTATCGCGATATAACAAAGCACAGGTTTTCTAAAATAACACTGAGATTTCGGGAGGGATTCACCAGGGATCACCCGATACGATATTATCACAATACCTACTGCAGGTGCGATCCGATTTGTATCGCGATTCTTTAGGTATCATGATTTTACACATATTCCGATCTGTTATTTTTTTCTTCAGATTTGGAATTCTAAACAAACAGCAAATAACTTGACCCTACCACACACTGCCGGCCATCGTGTGAACGGTTTAGAGCGCGCCACCTGTAGGATTTTAGAGGAACTGCACATCAAATGCAAACATATATGAATTAGAATTTATTTTAATAGTAGAACAAAGTGTAAGTGAATCGATTTTTCCTCTAATCTTTAACGGAAATGATATTATTTCGATATCATTATTCCACATCAGCGCTTCCTCTGATGTTTTTATTTCCGACTTTCCAGGTTTGCTCTCTCTCATACCTTTTACACAGTTGTGATAAAATCAGGAAACAAACCTGAGTGTAATTTGTTGGACCCTGCACCTGAGCTCTGCTCACTCACCATGTCTTTGATATGCGTTTTCTCCAGTGCCTCCCAGACCTGCGCGTCTGTGTACTGGCCCCACGGGTCAAGGTTTGACCTGAAGACAGGAATATGAAAAGCTGAAATGGTACAGTATGCGGTACCAGGATGTCATTCCAGGCATGAGCATGTGCATACGTGTCTGAGCTGTGGCTGTGATGTAAACAGTACCTGACAGTACCAAGAAAGAGAACAGGCTCTTGGGGGATGACTGACAGCTTGCTTCTCAAGGCTTCCAGGCCTATGTGAGCGATGTTGACACCGTCGATGATGATGGATCCCCCGCTGAGCTCCACCAGTCTGAAAAGTGCTACGCCGAGTGAAGATTTACCTGAGAAAACCAGAAGGCAAATCGTTTACTTACAGACATCGGTGCTAATCAAAACGTACACTATTAAGATCTGATGCAAGACTAGTAACAGATCAGTAACAAATTTATAACTTGCACTGAATTCATTTGCTACAATTCAGCAATTCAGAAGACATTACCGAAGTATACACACCTGCGCCAGTCCGGCCGACGATGCCCACCTTCTCCTCTGGGAGAACATTAAAACACAGGTTCTTCAGCACCAGGGGCAGGTCGGGCCGGTAGCGCATCTCCACATCCTGGAAGCTGATGCTACCTTTCTGTGGCCAATCAGATGCGGGGGAAGATGCGTCTTTGATCTGCTCAGGTTCCTCCGCCTCCAGGTTCTAAACATGCAAATGTCACACATGTGCTTTTAAAGGGTGCACAGCTACATTTGTAGTTATTGTTATACATTCAGGTTAGTATAGTGTGTGTGTGTGTGTACAAACAAACAAACAAAAAATTACTGTTTATTTGATGTTTTTGTATTGGCTGGAGCTTAAAGAAGCCAATGAGATTTTTTCCCTATTGTGACCTCATATGAGGGATTCCCTCAGCTCTTCAGTTCTCTAGTGGGGAACTGGCTTAGCAGTAGCTCATCTACATAAACACTCGAATGCCACCAGTGTTCAGATAAGGAGTGAAACAGAGGGAGTCTGAGGTACAGGGACAAACAATGCATATCTCAGAGATATTTCAGCTGCAGCACAGGCACACTTAGGGGACCCATGAGACCTATGTTAAATGTACAAACAGTATAATATGGGACCTTTAGAGGTTGGAATATACCCGCTTTTTGCATATTTCTATGCAAGATGGCTGACATGTTGTGTGTARTGTTGTACATTAACTACATTACTACCGAAAGGGGTGAGATATTCTTTAAAGAGTTTTTCCAATATGACTTATTGCCAAAAACAAAATAAAATAAAAGTAGATGCTGAAAACAAAATGTTTAAAAATGAAAGGACAGAAAACCCAACATACGTAGATATATCTCATGAAGTCCATGATGCCAGTCGAGAAGTGGTAAAGAAGCAAAAAACATAATCACTTTAAATTGTTTTCCATCCAACCATGCATCCATCCATCCATCCAACCATGCATCCATCCATGCATCCATCCATGCATGTATGCTTCCATCCATCCATCCATCCATCCATGCATCCATGCATCCATCCATACATCCAACCATGCATCCATCCATCCAACCATGCATCCATCCATCCAACCATGCATCCATCCATCCATGCATCCATCCATCCATGCATCCATCCATCCATCCATCCAACCATCCATGCCTCTAGGAACCTCTGTAGACCAACAAGGGACCGTGGAGGCCAATGGTGACCACTGTATTTATTCCCATTTTTATAGCCGTTATAGGACCTCTGGTCAACATTTACACACAAATTCACACAATATGGGCAATTTTGGGAACGCCAATTAGCCTGCATGTCTTAAATTAAAWCCAAACCTTAAATTGTTTTAATTACAGCCTAATTATCAAATAGTAGCTGTTTGGTTAGTTGCTTTTCTGGACATCTGTAACCCAGGTTTTTTCTGTAACTGAATCACATAGTCCGAGATAAAGCGTTTTACAAGATTTACTGCTTATATATATATATATATAAAAAAGTCATTAAATGTGGAGCATCACTCAAATGTGGACATGTCAGCATGGATGTTTTTCCACACTGTGTCCTCAGACCGTAATGAGCCGATGGCCTCCGTATGCCATGCTGTTCCAATACTGAACTTCCTTTTCCGATACTAAACACTCTGTTCATGTTTGTTTGTGCATTCACCTTGATGTAATGATTGATCCTCTCCACCGATGTAAATCGAGCCTCCACTTCAGACAGAAGTCTCACCGTGAACTGAAACAGACCGGTCAGCTGGAATAGAGATAGAGGTCGCAGTCGGTCAAAAACACGTCCATAATAAACCTAATTAGCTTAAGATGTCTCTTGTTCCCAAATGCAAATCAAATACTGTCTACATTAAGATTTTATAATTACAAAAGTAATAAAAGAGTTTATAACTAACATACTGGGCCTTTAATGTACTGTAAATGTGTAAGTGTATGGGTGTGTTTTGTGGGCTGAACACCTGCACGGCATAGGAGATGGCCAGACCGGCGTACGCTGGAGAGATGTGTCCGTGCATGATGACGATCAACAGAGCCACGACAGTGGTGAGTAGAACACTGATGATGTCTAAGCGCACGGCAAGCCAGCGCATSGCACAGTTGAACAGGTAGTAGGCAGCCTGGTTAGTGTCCAACAGATCTTGAAATCTGGACAAACACACAAAGTGCTTATTAACATTATATTTTTTCCCTATACGTATAAAAATTATATATATTTAAGGGGGAAAAAAGCAGCTTTCCAATCACAGAACATGTTMATTTTATGATTGAACATAATAATTTAGTCACAGTATGTTGTTGTTGGTCTTTCATCTGATCCACACACAGGTTTTTACGCTGGATGCCCTTCCTGACACAACCCTCCCATTTTATCCGGGCTTGGGCTTTATCCGGCACTCATTGCAAAATGAAACACCCTTGCTCACTGAAGCATCAGTCTAAATCAGGCTGTGGTTTGGGTGTTGGGTGGGAACAGAACCCGACAGGTGAGAAACCTACCGCTGAGCCACCAATGCCCAATCTACAAATAGTATGTACTATTATATTTAGTGGGCATTTGTGGCTCAGGGGTAGGTGTCTCGGCTGCCATGCGGGAGGCTCAGGTTTGGTTCCCAGCCAATGCCCAACCCCCATCCAGTGGATGTAATGCCAGTTTCAAGCCAGGAGCAAATGCATCAGGAAGGGCATCTTGCATAAATCCTGTGCCCAGTTGAGTGTGGATTGGATAGTCCGCTGTGGCGACCCCTTGATGGGAGCAGCCAAAAGAAGAACACCACCACCACCAACATGTATATTATATTTATTTGCTGCAGCCATTATACCTTTTCATTTCCAAACTTCTCAACCACTGAACATGAATCACTTACCCTGGATCAAATGCAAACATATTATTCAAACGTATTATATTTAAACATCCCATATTTGATTATTGCTTTAACAAGTTAATATAGGTCAAAAAGGTCAAGGTATAGGCCGAAGTGTGTCTGTTAATCATCCAAGTGAAAATTAATTCACTCCTCTCTTCTGAATGCGTGTAAATGAGCAGAGCCACGCCCCGCTACAGAGTAACAATCTGGGGGAGGATATCTTCTTATATATATGAGGTCACAATAGGGAGGGGAATTGGAACGGTTTGTTTAAACAAACAAAACGTTTCAAGTTACTGTCCATACAAGTGAACATATTACCCTTATAACTATAATAACTGATATGTAACTATCAATAAATTGACTGTGACCTCTACAGGGTATTTCTTGTCAATTGAAATRTGCAATCTGCCATAAACAAATGCACAAAACTAAGGCCTCGTTAATAGTTTATTTTCCTTTTAGTGTCATTTAATAGTGTTACTTTAGGCATATTGAGCTGACAAAAGACAAATAAAAACTCACACAAAGAAACATATGTGCATATGCAGTATGTAGGTATAAGTCCAATACACATATAATACAATAAAATTAATAATCTGTTTTTATATCTGGTGTATATTATTATATAAAGTATACAATGTTTATAGCTTCCAGGTTAATCAGTGATAATATGTGAAGAACTCACCTGTGAAGGAAGTCTGGTCCCCTGCCATAAGCATGGATAGTGGACAGCCCCTGCAGGCTGCTGGTGAGGTGAGAGGTGAAAGGCGATTGGCTGATGTTCTCCAACCTTTTCAGTTCACGAATCAGCACCCTTTTGGGACCGAGAAAAAAAATAATAAACCTCTGGAAAAATCACACATCTCATCCCGTCACCATGTCTCATAAGTCCCACTATATTCTCAGTGAAGCAGGACTGAAGTGTGAACGATCATAGCCGTCCAGCTGCATGTGACAGGTTAGTAACTTATAAGATGGACACCCACAGGGGACAATAAGTGTGCTGCTGAAGGCTTCCAGGAAGAGGCGATGTCATTGCTGAGACCTCAGTCCTAATTTATAGGCCCTTTTATAAGCCCTGCCACTTCAACGCTAAAAGCAGCGGGACAGCAGAGCCTCGGCCTGCAGCGATGTGAGAGATGGGCCTTTATTGGCTAAAGGTGGGCTGATTTCTACTTTTAGACACGGAATGAAATGGGCAAAGGCTGCAAATAAAAGAACTGCTATGAATCACCCTTTTTCTCATTATAGCGATTGGGATGAGAACGAGGGAAAAATGGACAAAACATCAAAAGAATAAAAAATAATACCCTGCTTCTAGAAGCAGTGGCTGTTTAAAATTGACATGCTTTCAGTTTATAAAAAAGCTGCTTTTTTGGTGGTTCATTTAAAAATCCATTATCAGCGAGTAAACAGTTTGGAGAATTAAGTTTCAGCTGGGTTTACTGCTGCCAGTTTTTTATTTTCATAATCTTGCATTCATTACCTACATTAACTTCGTCACCAAAATAAGATAAATATAAATAAAACAGCTAATATAAGAAAGAAATATAATAACTGATGTGCAGAATTATTATTTTTTCACATAGATTTTTGGTTTTACGTTTACAAAAGAGGTGCCAATACTTTTGCTCGTCAGAACATTCATATTCCTTTTTGGAAATTAGAAACGCCTCAAAACTATACAATACTAATTTGCATATTGAAATCTGATTTGTGGTTCCTATATTTTATGATGCCATAAACATTCACGTCTATACAGTACACGACAGGGTGACTTTTCAACCATTTGGGAAGTTTCTTAGATCAAAGTGACATAGATCTGATTTTCTGTTTTTTTTTTTCCAAACCGAATGTTATTCAGATCGGATCCGAGTCACATCTGTATGTGGTCCTAGACCTGATATATGTATATCTGATACATGTGACATGAATCTGAATGAACCATTGTGGATTGTAAAGTGAACAAAGCCTTAGTTAAGTTCCCTTGGAAGTTAAGTTCTCAAATTGAACCTGTTTAAAAATGTGAGGAACGAAGTTTGGGGAAAGCACAGGCAAAATTTTATGCAGCCGTGAGTGCAAAATGAAACATCCTTGCTCACTGAAGCATCAGTCTAATGCAACACCAGTTAATGATACACATACACAATGTGGCGTGATTACTCACTGAACAGACACATCACTGAAATCAATATTACACACACAAATTCTGTGTTTGTGCTTCTTCTTATCATACGATTTACCGCTCTAGTGTTTATTTAGTCTGTTTATTACTAAAACATACAATTAAAAATATGTTAGAAACAAGGATTTGTGTATTCTTGATCTACAAGCTGTGAATCATCTAAGTCCATTCAAAGAATTGTTCATAAAAATAGCAGGCTTTGCTTTATTTCTGGGTCATGTCTTTAGGGATGCAGGATGGAGAAATCATGAATGCATGGATTAAAGTATTTGGATGCAACCCACACATTTCTCAGGGTATTCTCAAGGTGTTTCAGTCTATTACAGTTCCATAATCATTTTCCCAGGCTCTCATTTGAGGTCTGAATTCAAAAACCCATTTTATTAAGAGACCCAAGGAAGTCAGGTTCCTTGATCAAGGTGCAACCTTACATTACATATAAGCCTGTGACGCCTGACCTGGAGATGCGATTGATGATGTAGAAGAAGGCTGCGAGAGGGAGGATGGAGAACAGGAACCATGGGAAAACAGCGCTCACCACTCCTAGACAGAAGAGCACCATTGTCATGTTCTGCAGCAGCAACTCCATCTGAACAGCCAGTCGCACATCCACTGCAACGAGAGTGAGGAAATCAGCGTGAGCCTGAAACATCTCTATCTAGCTGACAGGGGGTGAAAGGGCTGGGCGGGGAATTCTCAGACGAACCTTCATCGATGTCTTTGGAGAACCGGTTCAGGATGCGTCCTAGGGGAGTTGTATCAAAGAAACGCATTGGGCTGAGGAGGAGAGTCTTAAACAGCTTATCGTGGAGAGCTGAAGCTGCCCGCAAGCTACACTGCAACACACAAACATGCATTAATTATTAAAATGCCTTATAGTGCAACTGCTAACAAATTCACAATGCAAACAAGAGGACAAAAATTCATTAAAGAAAAAAAAAAATGTCTTGTGAACACCAACAAGCCACAAAGAAACAACAAGGGGGGGGGTGGACGAAATCCCCGAGCAAAATGCTAGTGGATTGTACATCAAGGTGCACAATCTAACAATCATTTGTCACACCGAACCTAGTTGAAAGGTCATTTTTTTTGTTTCATTCAGTACTTTATATGCAAATATGAAATACTATATTGTAAGCAGCAAGCAACCCAAAGTAAACATATACATAAGAGGCTCTTATATAACATGTATTCATTAAAAACCAGCAACAAACCTTGTGCAATTTATTGATTTTCTTTTCATTACTATTAAAAAGAAAAGACTCTAAATATTTGCACTCCCATAACTGAAAAATTAATGAACATTACGGGCACATGGATACAAAAGGACATCAGCTGTCCATAAGCTCCCTAATGCACTGTCAGGCCTATTTAATGGGAAAGAAGGTTGCGAGGGACCCACAGAGACATAACACACACRCAAGCCCTTTCCCGCTGAGAGCCATAGCAGTGGACAGATAAATGGATTTAGCCTGCAGGCAATTTCAATTACAGAGCAGAGAAAAAAAAGCCTAGAAGACACACAGAAGATAAAATGAGAAAGCTGGCCAATTAGCAAAGGCCATTCCAGTGTAGCAATGAACCCTTATTAAACAGCAGAAGGAAAACAGGACACCTGACCTCTGGTAATGATTGGGGAATATAAATTTGAGTTTTTAAAGCTTTACTGACCCCGCTGAGAAACAACCAAACAGTCATTGTGGTATCAATGTACCACACACTGTGACCCACCTCTAAACATTTGAAAAGTACAGATTAACTTGTGATACCAGTGTACAGTAGCTACAATGGCACCTTGTGATGGTTGGATGACTGGGGTCAGAGCAACTGCACAACTGCAGCTCCAGGAATGTTCCTGGTCTGCAGGGGTCAGGCCCTACAAAGAGAGGTCCACGGGGGGAAAAAGGGGTAACTGGCAACAAGCAGCCAAAGCTCACTGATGCACGTGGGGAGCAAAGGCTGGCCYATGTGGAATATGCTAATTGAAGAGCTGCTGTAGCTCAGACTGCTGAAAAAGTTATCCTTGTTCTGATAGAAAGTTGTCAGAACCCCCAGTGGATCACAGTTTGCTGCTTATGGGGCTGAGTAACTGCAGACCAGTCAGGGTGCCCAGGCTCACCGGTGTCCACCACCAAAAGCATATACAATAGGCACAGGATCATCATAACTGGACTCTTGGAAACTGGAAATGTCTGATGAAAGAAGTTTTCTTTTG
Organism: Clarias batrachus; assembly: GCA_003987875.1. Classification (NCBI taxonomy): domain Eukaryota; kingdom Metazoa; phylum Chordata; class Actinopteri; order Siluriformes; family Clariidae; genus Clarias; species Clarias batrachus. The sequence goes on from QMIH01002894.1 coordinate 32,593, forward strand.
CATCATGTGGACCAAAAGCAACCAAAAGTTGTCCACTTGGATGGCTGGCTGGGTGTGCTTGCCTGGATAAGAGATGGCACTTGGCACTACGGAAAGAAGGTGGAGCCAGTGTGATGCCGTGGGCAGAGTAATGTAACACCTACCTAAACTCTGTTGCTGTTCAAGTACACTACTTCATGGAGATGGTATTCACYGCCAGTGGCCTTTTTCAGCAGGATAATGACCACGGACAATAAGTCTAAGCTSGTGACTTGGCCTCCAAATTCTCCAGATCTAAAATTTACCAGAGATATGTAGGATGTGTTGGGAAAACATTTCCAATCCATGGAGACCCCACTTCGCAACTTWCAGGACTTGCCACTGCCAGCATGGTGCCTGAAACCACAGCAGTGGCAACCTTCAGAGGTCTAGTAGAATCCATGCCTTCATGGGTCAGGGCAGGTTCGGCAGCAAAAGTGGGACCTACTCAATAATTAGGCGTGTGATCCAAACGTTATGGATKATATAAGAACTTCTATGACGCAAGTCATTCTTGAATGACAAATTGTTGTYCACAGATACAAGAATTTTGCTGTGGCTTTCAGAATTATTTCATTATAAATAATAAATTTTTAATCTAGTAATTTTTTATCCTTCCACAAGTCATATGCATTCRTATACACATACTGCATTTTCACATAGATTTTGTAGCAAACAAAATGTAACCTGGTAATCTTTTTTTCCATGTTCAAACAGACTCGCAATTAATATTATCCAGTTCATGAGCTTAAATGACAGGACTTTTATTTTGAAATTCAAAATGTCTAATTCTTAAGGTTTGCTACACAGTTAGCTAAGATGATCGAGCTACCCTGACAGGATTTCTGACAGGATTCTAAAGTCCGATTTATAAAGGTTCATTAACTTGTGCCAGTTAGCAAACATGAGCTAASCTGACAGGATTTTTGTCAGAACCTTAATGTCAGATTTATAATTGTTCATTTCATGGACTCTAATATTTGGAATAAAAGCCCAATCAGCATTAAAATRCACTTCGACCGGAGCAGTGTGACCAGATCAGTCTGGAGCAGAATGACTTTTCAGTGGGAATCAGCGGGGTTGTGTAAACCTTGAATAATCCATTCAGTAGACAAATATTAGCCATGTACACATTTTATTCAATCATTTCTCTCTTGTCGGAATAAATACAATCTTTCTCATGCGAGGGTAATATTAGATGAGACGATGGGTTTGCTTCCATTCCTGATTAGTAAACTCTATGAGAACAATTCTCTACCATCTGTGTTTACCTCAGACCTGATTCAGCATTGATTGGCTCGTATAGTAAAGTATCTAACCAATCAAAGGTAAGATTGAATTCTTGCAACCAATCATAACACAGAAGGCGGGATTTATCTAAAAAAATGGGAACTCCAACCTAACGTGCTGCTAGTCAAAGAAGTTAAATACAGATTGAAAGCACATYTTATAGGATCGACGTCCATGTAAACTAGTTAATATCTAACTACTATTAACTACCTGCTATTGAAGGTTATCCATTACCCACCTACTTAAAATCTTAAAATGCCAAACTTTCTGCRAAATCATTCCAGTCAAATTACTGCTAAGGCCTGCTAGCTGGGTCATGCCTGTTAATTGTACGGATATGTGAGCATCAGATTCCTGCTCACACATCTTTGAATGGTGTTGCAAAACACCAGGCTTAATTTAAAGACACATGCAATTTAAACAACTGTTCTGGCGGCACGGTGGCTYAGTGCTTAAAGCGGTATAGACGATGCGTGAGTGAGTMGAGAATTCTTCCGCTGTCACCAGTGAGACATGAGATTAAACTCAGACATAAAGTGTTACCTTGACGAACACGACACCTCGAAAAGTCTTGAGGAAGAGCGTCGCTCCCATGGACAGGGCATAGATGCTGGAGTAGAACTGAATGTAGGGGTTTAGGCGCATACTGCTGCTCGTCACGCTCTCGTTCCCCTGTAATACTGTTATGTTCTAAACACAAACACACACACACACACACACACACAAATCCCAAACTCAGTCATGTTTACAGAAGGCAGTGTCAAAAATAGATAGCACCGGCATCTGGGCTGTGATTCTTCCTCTGAGAAAATTATGTTCATTGTGGCATTGCTAATTAGCGCTGGGACTGATGTTCGCTTTTGCCAAGCAGCAAAACACTGATTTGTTTAGTGTTATAAAAAGGCACTAAAGTAATGTTTTTTTCCCCCATGAAATGCAAGCACTGGTAACAGCTATGGGTGAGGGAGGCAGTTATGGCCTTATAATGGCTCCTACAATCTTTCTGTTATTATAACACTAGCTTTCCAGCTGAGGCTCACTCACCCCACTGCCCTGCTTGATCCAGTGGCTRAGCCACCAGTTACTGAAGGCGATGCTGCCTGTGGTCAGGAAGAAGAACAGGACATTGATAATGAAAGAAAGGGGTCCGCCCGCRGCCTTGATGTAAGTAGCGTAGACAGCCCAGGTGACCGCCCCCTGGCCCTTCTCCTCAGCCTTCATGAGCTGGTCTGTGGGAAGGAAATGAAAGTGTATGGAGAAAAGCGACTCACTCATTCCTTGACCGAAAAAGTCAGCTAAGCATACTGGATTATTGTCAGATTCCACAGCTCTCACCTCCTGTTGGACTCTCAGCGGGCTGCGTCGTTGCCGTACCGATGGCAGGAGAGCACAGCGCTGAGTCTACCCCTTGCTGGTTTTTCAAGTTTTTCCTCACTAGGTTCTGAGAAAGTGAGGGAAAGGCAATCAAAGTATGAGCTAAAATTTTTCGACAGCTAGAACAATGAATGTTATGTCATTAAATGGGACGGGGAACAAGGTCTTATACAGTAGGTACTACACTCATAGATCAATGCACTCATAAAATATAGATGCCAGGAACGAATTAACATTTCTAAAACAGCAGCCTTTGCAGGCCACGCTTCATGAATTGTGCAAAAGTCCATGTGAAGCACTACTGGAGTGAGTGACCCTGGGGTTTTCTCCAAGCGTGGTGGCACACCGTACCTCCTGCTGTACACTGGTGAATAGCGTCGCATAGTCACGACCTCGGGCCATCAGCTGGGCATGCGTGCCATGTTCTGCAATCTGCCCGTCCTTCATCAACACCACCTCGTCACACTCGGCCAGGTACTGCCAGAAAAGAGATTTAAAGCGAACATAGTGAACGCGATCGATAAACAGATGGAAGACTGGGCGGATATGAGAGGGCTTGCACGGATAAAGATTCATAACGTGCTATAATGTCCCTCTAGGGAAATCTGAACCAGAGGAATATAGAAAGTCATTAAAGCCAGTGCGTAATAGAACCACTACCTAAAACTTTAAAGTAATATTTTTCAGTGCGAGTAGTGTATGTGCAAATACCTGAGACAGGAAAATGAGCCCAGATACACTCCAAGGGCCGCTGTTGAACTCAGAACTTTCTAATAGCCATTTTTCTCCCATTTTGTTCTCACCAATTCCCAACAACTCTCGCCAAGTCACATGAGACAGCTACCAACCAGTGGCGGGGCAAACACATGTCGCCTCTGAGACACGTGAAGACAATGTCCATATTTTCCAAATTGCTCTTCATGCTGCATCACAGGGCAGCATAACACTCAGCGGAAAGTGCTATCTACCCTCTTCCACATACATAAGCTCATACATGTTCTCAAATAGCTGGTGTTGATTAGTTTTTGACAGTCATTATAAACTTCGCAGAGATTTTTGTTTTAAGTGTCAGGGACGTTCAAATCAAACCGGGACTTTTGATTGTGCAGTTCTAAGAGTAAAAACTCCCTTTATTTGTCTCTATAATCCCCTGCTACACTAATGTACCTAGCCCAGCATTTCAATAGTGCATAGATACCATCAAGGTGCAAAGTTCCTCAGTCTCAGTACACCAGAGCCATGATCAGACTGTCTCTTTCACATCTAAAAACGCTAGCCTCCCAGGAACTCCTTTAACAGATCAGACATTCCATTTAGTCAAGAACAGGAGTCTAAGCATAGAATGGACAGACTCACTGAAACTGGACAGCAGGTGAGTGAGTGTTAAGTCACTTTGTAGAGTCAGGGTGATACATGCATTTCATATAGCTTATTTAAGGTAAGCAATACAATTCATTCAAATGGCAAATAAACCCTGCGATTAACACCTTATTAAGTTCGTCCTATTATTACTGACCCTGGAAATTCTGTAGTCACATCCCAGGCAAGACAAGCGATCCAGTTCCAATGGAAGTTGTACTCGCCCAAGCCGCAGAAATCCCTCCAGCATGTTTTCAGACTTAGCAGTAATGCCTTGGATTACGAATAGTTCCTTTTTTCTCTGCATACTTCCTCTTTCTTTCCAATTCTTTGCCACAGGTTAATCTTACCTTTGCCCCTTCTGTAAGATTTATCCTCTCCCTAGAACACTACAGCAGAATTTAACCTAGTATTTATTCTCTGGGACCTTAAACAATGGAAACACACTGAGATAAACCATTTGAAGAGTCACACTGAAGTGGAAGCAAATGTACCTAAGGCATTCCTAATTCATGGCCATAATAGCTGGAAATGGCACATCCTTCATTTAAAGGTCTCGTATTTGACTTTTTCCTTTAACAAGTTAACACAGGTCTCAGAGCTCTTCCAAAGTGTAGTGTGTGTGTGTGTGTGTGTGTGTGTGTGGTAAAGCTCCAGCTCAGATAATGCATTCCCTTTATTTCACTCCTGCTACGAACGCAACATTTAATTGTTCATGTAAATGAGCTACTGCWGAGCCACACCCCTTAGAGACCAGCAGAGCTGAGCAGCCAGCCAGGGGAGGGGCCCTTCTTATATGAGGTCACTATAGGGGGAAATCTACACTACCAGACAAACTTTTTGGACACATATTCTAATTCCATTGTCGTTCCTGATTTGTATTTCTTTCTACATTTTTTCCTTCCGACATATGCAATAATCTCATTTGAACAGTTGATATTGAGATGTATCTGCTACTTACGCTCTGTAAAGCCTTTATAACGGCTCTAATCTGAGGTGCTGTTTATTAATTGGTGATTTCTGAGGCTGGAAACTG
>QMIH01002895.1:16047-36633 GCA_003987875.1 Clarias batrachus
ACGATCTCAGCCACGGGGATCTGAATGACCTGCCCGGAGCGCACCACTGTAAACTTCTGCTCTTGTTCAATGCGGCTCTGGAGGCCACGGAACTGCTTCTCTTTACTCCAATCGTTAAAGGCGGTCACAAGCACCACGCAGATGACCGAGAGGAGGATGGCTGCTCCCTCGATCCATCCTGCCTCGGACTCGCCCTCGTCTTCCACGCCTCCCGTTACTTCACCGCAGTCTACACACACACACACACACACAAACGTACAATACATGGTTAGCAAAAAATAAATAAATAACACTGCTTTTTATATAATATTAGAAATAAAACCTGAAACAAAAACAAAAAGTACTTACTATTATCACTTGATTCTGGAGGTCTATAAAAAGAAAGGCCTAATGAAATTATGGCTGCCACTTCAAGAATAATCAACGTTACGTCTTGTAATGCTTCCCATACTAATTGAAGGAAGGTTTTTGGCTTTTTCGGAGGTATAAAGTTCTGTCCAAATGCTAATTTCCTGCTTTCGATGTCGGCGGGGTTCCCGCTTAAACCTGGAGGAAAAAAAGAAGACAAGAAATAAAAATCGTTACATTCCCAGTGATATCAGATGAATAGGTGCAGAGACCAAGGCTAAGTTTGATTAACATCTGGCGGCTCTGCATCACATCAGCGACCTAGTTTACAGCCGTCGTTCCTTTCTACATCGCTAGAGACTTTTCATTTAGGCAAATTTCCTTTTGGTTCAAGTGTTTCTTAAAAAAAAAAAAAAAAGCTTTGATTTACATACTGCACTCAGGTAGCGAGTTCGCGCATCACTTCCACTGTTTGTTGACTGCGGGTCAGCGTTGCCAACGGCCCATGATTTGCATCAGTACACTGTCTTATGCAAAAGTTTATGCACCCCTTGATAAATAACTGGTGATTTTTTTTTTAATTGAAAAGATGTTAACACAGACTCTCTTGGATTTAGTAAAAATGCACAATATTTTCAGAAAACATTGAGGCATAGTTACTTCTTATGCCATAAATGGAACAAAATTTAAATCATTATGGCACTGTGCAAAAGTTTGGGCACCCCAAGAGTTCCGGAGTCTCAGATTCTTTTTYACAAGGTTTCAGACCTTCATGAGCTCGTTAGATCTGATGCAAGGCAACAGCTGTCATTAGTAATTGCCAATTTCAAAGCTTTTACAAATACTTTGACTCTTCAAGCCTTGTGAGTTCCTTTAAGCAGCTGTATGAGACACTGAAAATGAAAGTTATTGATGCCCACAATGCAGGAGAAGGCTACGAGAAGATAGCAAAGTGTCATCAGCTTGCAGTTTCCACAGTGAGAAATGTAATTAAGAGATGGCAGTTCAGATCTGGAAGACCAAGAAAACTCTCGGAGAGAACTGCTCGTATGCTGGTCAGAAAGACTAATCAAAAACCCCATTTGACTGCAAAAAACCAGCAGGAGGATTTAGCAGTCTCAGGAGTGGAGGTGCACCGTTCCACAAGACCTTCATGGAAGAGTCAGCAGAAGAAAACCTCACCTGCGTACCCATCATAAAATCCAACAGAACATCTGCAGAAGCCTGATGCGTTTTGGAAACAAGTGCTATGGACTGATGAAGTTAAAATAGATCTCTTTAGCCACAATCAGCAAAGGCATGTTTGGAGAAAAAAAAGGAGCAGCATTTCATGAAAAGAACACCTTGCCAACAATTAAGCATGGAGGGTGGGGGGGTGTATCCTGCTTTGGGGTTGTGTTGTGTCCAGTGGCACAGAAAACATTGCACAGGTGAAGGGAAGAATGGATTCCACTAAATACCAGCAAATTCTGGAAGCAAACATCACACCATTCTACAACAGGACAATGATCCTAAACATTCCTCGAAATGTTTCCACTGTGGAAAACCTCAAGAGACGCAAGCTGAAGGTGTTGGAACGGCCATCACAGTCCCCTGATTTAAACATCATTGAACATTTGTGGGTAGATCTTAAAAGAGCCGTGCAGGCAAGACCACCAAAGAATATGACAGAACTAGAAGCTTTTTACAAGGAAGAATGGGAGAAAATCCCAAGTACAAGAATGAAAGACTTTTAGCTGCGTTTGCAAGCTGTGATATCTGCCAGAGGAAGTGTTACTAAGTACTGATTACAGTATGTAGGGTGCCCAAACTTTTGYACRGTGYCACAATAATGTTTTTWTMTTTGTTTAACTTATTACATAAAAAGGAACTATGCACCAATGTTTGATGAAAATATTGGGCATTTTTTTCCATTTCCAAGAGAGACTGTGTTTATATCTTTCCAATAAAAAAATAAAAACAAATAAATAAATCACCAAAATCTCTTAATAAAAGGGCACCTAAACTTTTGCATAAGACTGTATATACACATGCACTAGGTTACTCTTGTTTAAAATGTATAGGACACCCTTTGTATGGTTACAGAACCCGGGTGATAAAATGTGGCTGCAGTCAGCAGACGTCAGCGAGTGGAAACTCGACGTCTTTATTACGTGGAACAGACGGACGTTATCAGCAGCCGAGCACGTGGTGTCGACTCGCATCACTGGCTGGAGGGGAGACCAGATTTATTTTMATTTTTTTAATTGGACTGAACGCATACTCATAACTAAATTAACTCATTCAATAAACAGACACTTTAAAGTAACAACTGGAAATGAAGCCTGAGGACGGCATGCCGCAGACTTGTGTGTACGACACCACACGGTTGGGGTCATTAGGCTAGAACCACACGCTTCACACACACACACACACACACAGCCAAACAAAACATTCTCAGCTATTACACTGATAAAAAAAAAAGAAAAGAGGAGCCACAAGGAGGCAACCAGAAAAAAACACATCTGTCTCACTGTGAGATTTGGGACAAAAACGTCAGCCAGTTGTGAAGTAGTAGTCATCTTTATTCTTGTCTTAGTACATATTCTTTCTAGGTTTTTTTTCTCCCGTGTTTAAATTTTAATAGGTGTGGCCAATAAACTCGCCATATTTGCASTGTGTGCTAGAAGAGAAATATTTATATTACTATTATTAAAAAAATAACAATAATAATGTTCAAAGTTGCAGTGAAGGTGTGGAATTCATTTTAACACCTTATTCAACACCTTTTGTGTTTAACATTTGGTTCATATCGTGGTCTTGGGACTCACAAACGACTTACAGCTGATAAATTGATCATAAGCCGTATTCGGATGAGACGCACATAAGGTACGGAGATATTTTCCTATTTCACAGCTGGGTTTTATCCTCGGTCCTTCCGGTTCTTACCAAAACCCAAAACTCTTATCCACTCGTCACTGGAGTCCAGATACATACACTGCTCATGTTTCTTTATACAGATGTGAACGTGATGTGAATTTTTATTTTTATTTTTTCCTGCCACTTAGTATTTAGTCTCGATCCCCACAAAATATCAAACACTTCCTGAGTCGCAAAACTAAAACCCTGCGAGTACATTTGGTTCTCCGGTCACCACCAGGTTGTGAATGAAGCATGGTCATGCGATTCGGTCACATGTGTTTGCTCCACCTGGGTTCTAAACCTTGGGCTGGATCATCTATCAATATAATATTATAATAATATAAAATTATTATTATTCTGTCCGATGTTAAAATTTTAAATCTACACCCTCAGCRTTTGGATGAGGCGTGTACTACGGAGTGTTGACCAGGTGGAGATTTTGCACTATTCACACTTTCCAGCAGCTCTAACACAGATGAGTCATTGGTGCTGATCAATCACAATGACTGTGTGTGTGTGTGTGTGTGTGTGTGCTTCAGCGTGCATGTCAGACAGATTGGCGGTGGAGTCAGCACAGTCCATTGTCATGAGGAGGAGGAGGAGGAGGAGGATGATGATACTTCTCATTACTCAGTAAACCCAAACTCGGCCCATGCTCTCACACACACTTTTACTACATATTTAGACACTGCCTTTTATATGAGCACATGACAAGTGACAGAATGGTTTTGTTCGGCGTGAGAGAAAGAGAGWGTGTGTGTGAGCAACAGAACGATGTGGCTCAGGCATAAGGTGACTAGCGTGACGAGACGTGACGACTCCGTTCCTTATTGAATGTTAATGTAACATCATCCGTTGCAATGTTACGGTGTTTWAAAAAAAAAGATTGGTATATTTAAAAGGGGTGTTTGCTTTACAATGGTGTGATGCACATGTGAGGTTCCCTCTGGGATGAATAAAGTAAATCAATCAATCAATGTAACAATCAATACATCAACACACAAAACATTTAGTAGTCGGATTAATTAGCCGGCACCGACGACATGTGACCTTCTCACAATCGGGAAAGTGCAGATGTGTGAAAAGACTGACAAGCCAGGAAACGGAGGAGGGAGAGAAGGATTATTTTTTTCCCCTCTAAATCAATGAATTTCCAGAAGCTAAACCGGGGGAGCCTGTGCAGCTTTTACTTCAGAGTTAATGAAGTTATCCTTTTTATGCTGCACTAGTCACAATAACATCAATCCGCGCATCCCACGAGACGTTGAAAGACGCGTTCGATGTTTCTGTCAACGTTTCTGCATCAGCGACGGGAGAGATTAAAGCCCAGCAAACGGCAGGACGGAAACCTACAGCGTCTCAGGCATGTCGACGCGTTTGTGTTTCTGTGCCATGAAGTYAGATTTGCATACACCCCTCTCGCAGTGTACTCTAGAGGATAGTTTCTTTCCCGCTAGGGTGAAGGAGGCAGTAATTATGGTTTAAAAAGCAAGGTGACAGACAACCCGGACTGCTAGTAATTCAAATCGCTGACGGGTCCTGCAAATAGACTCAGTCCAGGCTGAGATCCAGCAGACAGAAGAAGAAGCACAAGAAGAGTTCGACTTCTGCTTTATTCACTACAAAACTAATCAGCTCCCAGAGATGATTTGCTTTACACAACAAACCAAGCACAGAAATGACACATTAGCCTCCTACTCAAGCTTCTGTCACATGTTTATGTTTAGTCGTGCATTATTGTACTGATAGACCTCAAACATCCCAGTCCTCAAGACTTCCCATGTATGTTCCATACCACGGAGACGCCTTGCATACAAGATTATGTAGACGATCCGCCGTACGAGCGCCGGTGAAAGTGCTATAGAGACGTATCTGGACGAATGCATTAATATACAGCCAACTCCTTTGAGTTACATCCAGCACAAGTGTCGGAGACGTGGGAAAGTGGTATAAGGAAGGATAACACACCCCTGAGCGTGCATTACATCATAGAACAGTACGCCCGAGATTACGATGTGTAAACATGCGAGCCCAAGCACCCTGTGTGACTGCCACCCGGGTGCACCAGAAAGACCATTACCAACAGCATTATGACGAGCCACGCCCGGGGCTCGGTCCCTCAGGAATCCTAATGTCCCAGTTTTCATGAGTTTTAAAGCATTTTAAGACTCACGAAAAGAAAAAAATTAATCCTTAGAGGAACAAGAGTGACTTTGACGACATAGGACTGATGTCATATCGCTTGGGCTCTAATTTATTAGTGCCCGACACCTCGTGCATTTGAACTAATAATGGGTTTAATGTTGTGGAACATCTGAGAGACAAGTCAGTCCGTATTCGTACTTGCATTTCGCCTCTATAGCCTCTTATTGTCTCTCTCTCTCCTTGCTTACCTCGACTGTGGCCTGATCGCAGAAAACCCCACTGGATCACTCTACAGGTGTCCTTTAAAGTCCACCTACTTCCCCTGAAGTCCAGGGACAGATTTTGGGTCATGCTAAATTTACAAAACTCTCCCTCACTCTCTCTCTCTCTGTCTTTCTACTCCTTCACCTTTCCCTTCCTTCCTGCAACCACCGTATGAGAAACTACTAGTCAGTGTGGATCTTTGGATAATAAATTGATTAAACCGGTCAACACTACCACTACAGAAATAAGACTGGATTAAACTTGGATGAAAATAATCGAACCCGAGTCTCTTGTGAAGCTCGAAGCCCATCACCTGAGGGTGCAGTAGTTTGTGTGACGCTTATGGGTGTGACGTTTGTTGATTTGGATGTGGCACATGTTCGGCCTACAGCAGGAAATGTACGATTCATCTTGTAGACACTGGCACCCGATCTGCACAGCACACGGTGTTAAAATATACAGAGAGCACGCTGTTCACTTTCACGGTATTCTTTCGTGAAGAACCTGCACCAGTACCGGAAATACTCCGCTGTTGTGAAGTGACTGATGTGTTACAGGTAAACCCACAGCACCTGAGAAACCCCACAGACGTCGGAGCTCTACCTGCAGTTACAATGACACCTCAGATGCGGCCCAGATCGGACACTTCACTGAAAAGYCGTTTCTATCATTAATTTGTATTTGTTCAATTCAATTCACGTTAATTCAAGTTGATTCTCCGAATATTTGAATCGTGGTTGGTCACATACTGTACAGGCTGTTCAAAAACGTTTCGATCATGTGGTCTGCTCATACAACTTAGAAATGAACAGAAGAACAAGAAAAAGCTTTTGTTTCTGTGTCGCCTTTAATAATTAGCCTAGAGGCGTCTCACAACGCATGCGGAAAAAGGAACAATCTTAAGAAAAGCCTGGTATGAACTGAGACGCCGCATACTTGTGCGGAAATCCCTTTTTTAATTGGCTAGCATGAAGCTCTGCTTCATTTCCTATGATCTGTTTAATCCCAGCGGTGCATTCGAATCGGGCTCTTCCTCAGCGCGCCACAGCAGAGCAGGACAGATGTCTCATCGCTGCAGAACGCTTCTCCTTCTACAGAACTCGGTTCTGACTCAACGTCTAAGTTTAGACCATGTATTCATGAGGACACGTCACACCCCGGGAGCCCAGGCGCAAGAGCGGGAGCTGTACAGTACGAGCGCTTTGCTCGCATTTGCAAGTTAAAATACTCCTGTGCAAATGAGACGATCTTTACAAGCATCAGTGCAAATTGTACCAGGCATACTGACGTCGGGCCAGGTCAGTGCTCGGGGAATGCTCCTTTTGGGGAGCTGAGAATGATGAAAACGTATAAATGCAGACAAATGAATGATTGACTGATGTAAAATAAGCACAATTAGCCAGATAGAGCACCGGCTAGGGCAGGGGATGGAACGACAGAATGGGTTACATAATCACCAGAATCCAAGCATCTTGAACAGATGCTTTGGAAAGAAAAAGTAAGGTAGGAAAATGGAAAGATTTTGAACAGTAGTTTCAACTTGAAGTTTCAACTAGTTTCAAACTATTAGAAATTATTTAAGGGGGAAAAAAAGTAGCAACAGCATTCAAAATCTATTACAAATCTAGAAATGACAAAAGATAACCTATATCCTAAAAAAAAAAATCTAAATAGTTTTGAAGTCTGGACCAGAAGATGATGAAAGTAGAATGTATGTTGTATATGATACTTTCTCCTAAAGCCAGATCAATTTAGAGGTAGAAAAAATACTAACTGCATCATCGTTAGCAAAAATAGTGCAAACATTTAAAATTTAAATAAAGAACATGAAAACAGTCTGCACTACGGATGCACGTTTTAAATTAAAAAATAATAATAATAAAAAAATCACAGCGCGATTATTCTGAAACATTGATCGAGGCAAAGAGCAAATAACTGGTCGAATCATTTTAAAAACTTCACTCCAGATTATATCAACTCCAATTAATTAAACTCTACATAAATTCCTGACTATGCCTGTGTCACCTGTAATAAATTGCAGCCTTTTGCAAAGAAGTAATTGCACAGATCAATACTGCGATATTGATTTCTATGCAGCACTGTTTTGCATAATTTGCTACACACGACTCTGAGAACACTTCTTGTCTAGATATACCAGCACAAAGGAGAAGGAAACTTGGGATACCAAGTACTCTCGAATCCTTCCCTGGAGTTCCTTCCCTGTTTATGGAGTGACATCAAATCAGCATGGCTGTTTACAGCATCGGAATGAGTAAAAACAAACAAACAAATAAATAAATAAATAAAAAGTTTGATTTTAACTGCTGTCAAAGAGGTATTCATTTTAGATTAATCAAAATAGTTATTTGCCTGTTAAATCTGAAATACTGACTATAGAGTTGGAGGAAATAACATCAATCAATCCGTTGCGTTAGCTGCTTAGCATGTTGCTAACAAAATACAAAATTGGCAGCGTTTTTCCATTTTGTCTGTTGAGGTTGAAAACGCCAACTATAACTGGTGAATTATCTCCTATGATGGAATATATATATTTTTTTTTTTTTTTTTTACATAAACTTGTTCATCACAATTTTAGGAAAAATAAAAAATAATAAAAAAAGGTTTGAGATTAGTTCAAGGTGTATGAGGCATGTATCAGATTAGGCTGACTATTTTTCTTTGTACTGATTTAAACTTTGAAATAGCTTGATTGCTTTAATTGATGTTTTAATTAAGATAATTAAATATGAATAAATCAAAACGTACAATCTCAATTGCAACATTTTTAAACCGTAAAAAAATAATCATGAAAATCACCTGGGACTACAGTATCTATTGAAATGTGTCAGGAACGAGAATGAGAGTGGTGCGGGGGGGGGGGAGAAAAATAAAAAGAGGAAATCAGCATGAGATGGTTGAGAAACTGGTTACCATGACAACCCTGATGTAAAACACTCTTACATGTGGGGTTTCGTTGAAAGGGGATGTAATTGGTTATCACATGCTGATTTAATATCTTTTTTTTTTTAATGATATTATAATTAATATTATTATTATTATTATAATGATGCTCCTGTGTTGTTGTTTTTTTTTGCCTCTTGTGCAGCTGTAGTGCTAAAGTGACAGAACGAGCCAGAGTTCACAKGACTTTCTAGTGTACAGGATTCCAGGCTTAAAATCACTGGGACTTTAAATCACAAGTGTTGCATGTTGTCATGGACTGTCACGTAATTAAGGGGACCTTTAGTTAACAAGAGGAGTGCACTGAGAATATATTCTCATAACAAGTATGCTCTTGGGCGAGGGAAATGGAGCAGCATGGGACGCTGGGATCTGGCTCACTGCAGTCTTCACATCATACTACTAGTATTACTACATACATACATATATATATATATATTTGCAAAACCTAATAGAACTTTTACATTAAAACAAATCAAAACACGTGGTTCTTTATGTTCTGTATAAACAGAATAAACACTCTGGCGTTTAATGTTTATGACGGCAAAATAAAACCATGCTAGTAATCCGGTGATGACAAAATAAATTAATTTGACCACTTCCATAGCCATCTTGTTGTAAAGATGCCTTAGGCAGGATTAGTTTTTTTTTTTTTTTTAAAGTCTCTAATTATTAATTGGGTTTTCCATTTGAAATATTTCTCGATCGATTTATTACTCCTTTAGTCCACTCCCACACACAGCTCCACTGCTCTACAGGAACTACGGTGACCTTCAGTGTGTCTACAAAATAACCAATAGGAGGCGCATCCAAACACAAACAAGCATTCTGGATGGATCGGTAGTGTGTTTTCCGAACAGGTTTTCTCAGTGACTTACTGTAATGCACTTTCGCTAAACCCACAGCTTATGTCATTGCTCTCAGTCATGCTCTACATATCTTCCAGGTTTCTCGTAAGAAAGTAAGAAGCAGAGCTCTGAATCATCAAATGTCTGGGCACTGCGTTTACTGTGATTTACTTCAAGCACACACATTTTTTTTTTACAGGTATTAAAAACTACTGAAAGCATTTAATAATTGTGTATTTGATTGTTTGAATGGCATGTCTCGTACAAAGAGATAACCTTTTTTGTTCTGCCAACTGTCAGTCCAGTAAGTGGAGGTATCGCAATAAAGCACACAAACTCAAAATCTGAGGTATATTTGAAGGCACTTGCACTGTTTTAGCAATCTAAAGTAGCTATGAAGCTATAGCGCATATATTCGACGAAGACACGTCAGATGTTCACTATAGCCAGGTTTTCAATGATGCAATAAAATACAAATCTGTGACGCAAGAATTTTTCCTATGAGTCGGCAAAAAACATATACATTTAAAAGGTACCTTACAGTAGAGAAATATTCTGAAAATGTTAAACGGTTAGACGGTAGGCTGTGTGAAGAACATTATTAACTGTTCTTTATTAACCCCTGCATAGGATGCATTTCTGTTCGTCCTGTACTACAGAAAAAAAAAGTGCTGGATTGGTTTGAGAGGTTTCCTGTCTTCTATTATATTTATTGGAAATCTAAAAAAAAAAAAATCACTGACAAGGCCGTGCAGGAGTGTGATGTCACTGAAGGCTGCACATCAAGCAGCTGTGGACCTGACGGATGATTTTTATATAATATTTTTTTAATCTAGGATCAAACCGAAAATCCCTCCTTTCCCCCACAGTTCAGTGGAGGTCATGMCTATGATTAAGCACAATGTCTATGAGAAGAGAATAAACTGCCGCAGGGTGGATGAGAGAGCTGTGCACTGACACGGTGCTTATTACTGTTTCACTCTCTCAGCAGGTACACCGAGTGGGCGGAGACAAGCGGCGGCGGTGGTGGTGGTGGGAGGGTTTGGAGCGTTACTTAGGGCATCACACACTCCCAAAACCATGCTGTCACAGTTGTAACTCACTGCTGCTGCATGACTGAGTGAGTGGATGTCATATGTTTATTCTGCATTTTGACCTCAGGGTTTAAAAACCAAAACCGTTGGCGCTCTCATTACTGGACGCTGCATTTCCCCGTTTGTTCCACTCCACAAATAAACGCTTCACTTACCACTTTGCAGACTCAATAAAACCCTCGTTGCCTTACAATTTTCTCTCACTCGTATCTAACATTAGGTAAGAAGAGCTTATGTACCATCTATAGGTGAAGTTTTCAGTCTGCTGCAGAGTACGTTAACGTCCCCGTAAGTATCCTGGATTTTGTGTAATCCCTCGGCCCCCCGCAGTTCCATGAGCGAGCGCAGCTCTTTAAGCGAGCAGCCGAATTCGGCATCGTGATTGGGCTCCGCTACGGAGTTCTTCACGCCGCTGTACGAGTTGTTGGCCATGTCGCTGTGGAGGGGGTAGAAAAAAAAAGGCGTCCCGAAAGGAGAGCTAAATCCTCAGGAGACCGATGCCAGTAGTTCCCATAAACAGCTGACGTCCTTTAGGAAAGGAGGAGGAGGAGGAGGAGGAGGACTGACTGTACGTGGCAGGACTGGGACAATTCAAAAGCCATTTCCCCCCAGCTTGTTGCATAAGCTCATTCGTTCATGCTGACAGGAGCCTCGCAGAACACAATCCATACAAATCTGCAGAGAGAGAGAGAGAGAGAGAGACAAATCAGAGGTTAGAACAATGCATTGCAACTGGACAGTGTGTAGAACCGCACAAGGTTGTTATGAAGTGAAACACTGAACACCTAAAGTTCAAAAAGATTCCATTACACCTAAAAATAAATACAATGTAGGAACACCAGGTCACTGGCTAAGGTTCAACATGACACACTACCTACTCTTGCACAGGAGGGAAAAACTCCGATACACTACCGAGTTGTTTTTTTTTTTAGTATAACTTTTGGGTAACCAATTCAACATTAACAAACAACGAAAACAAATTTTGTCTCATTGTGCCGTTTACTGTATATTGAGCTTATATCCCAATAAAGAAACCTTTCAGGTATCTGCAGTGTCCCTGAACTTTAAACTATGAAGTTATCAGGGTCACTGTATACTGGGCCTAGGTAGCAGCACTCTGCTTGCACGTAGTGTCTTATCACACCCCGCCCCCGTAGCAATCAGTTTCATATAACAGCACAGTCCTGCATGTATTATTTCTTACTTATCCATGGGTCCTGTAAGCATGATTAATTATTGAAGTCTATAAACATAACAGTTGGAATGAATCCTGGATCCTGCTCATTATTATGTAGCAATGCTGACTGAACCATCATGTGTTTGCTTCGGAACGAGTGGAAAAGAAGCAGAAACGATGGCTAATGCGATTAACTAGATGACCATCACTCTGCTTCGTGCTCAGGAAGAGAAGCCTGTGCGAGAGTGTTCGAGTAAACCAGGATGTAGACGTCTTTCACGATCTAAATGAAGAAAAAAAAAAAAAAAAAGACTACTGATGCAGCCATACAGGACACGGGTAAGGACGATGATCTTGTTTTTCGTCATTTGTCAAGCGAACAACTGATAGGAGTTTGCAGGCTGTTGATTTGACACAAGTATTCTCAACTCATGATAGCAAGCCTTGTTTGTGTGCCATGACTGTGAGCATTATCTAATCTGTGTATTTTGCTCTCCAGAGAGGTCTTGCACAAGCCAAGTAGCTAAAATCCAAACGAGAAGGCAGCTTGAAGCGATCACTCTTGGATCAATACAGAGACCTCTTGCCTRKTGTTAGTCATCTGGCTATGTCTTCTTTAGCTAAATAATAATAATAAAATAAATACTTCACACGCTTTTCATCCTGGGTGTAAAATTTTCAAATGGCATTTTTTACCGACAACCTGGAAGATGTTCTCCATCAGCAGCTCTCAGGTCCATTGCTAAAGAAACACACTTCATCGTGTGGCGAAAGTGGCATGCAGCAGACAAACAACCTGCTTTGCTTCCGGTCTAAGCGAATGTCTCATCATAATCAAATGAGCCAGACTGCGGTAAGCAATAACGTAGTACACCTACTTTAAAAAAAAAATAAAAATAATTTTTTAAAAAAATTCAAAAAGGGACTGCATCTTTGATGGATTGGTGTAAATCAAAGCAAACTTTGTGCTGGATGTGCCAACAGGAACGCTTGGACAAACGAGTGAGCTCGGCCAAAGTGATCGCGGTGCCAACATTTGCTCCACGCTAACGGTTTCGAGTTGCAAGGCAGGTCAGATGTCACAACAGCAGAAAATCATTGTGACTGGACAGCTAAAGGACAGCTGCGATGG
Source organism: Clarias batrachus (assembly GCA_003987875.1). Taxonomy (NCBI): domain Eukaryota; kingdom Metazoa; phylum Chordata; class Actinopteri; order Siluriformes; family Clariidae; genus Clarias; species Clarias batrachus. Next base: position 28,918 of record QMIH01002895.1, read on the forward strand.
TACATGGCTGAGCAACAGCACGATCGGGGTTAACCCTTTCCACGCTGGAGTAGGAAGCTTAAACATGTACACGCAAACGGCGCTGAAATCCTTAAAGTGTTTAAAAAAAAACGACACAACGTAACATGTAATCCCGCATGTCGCGCAACGTGTCGATGATGATTCGTCAGAGCTGGTGCAGGAAAATGTTCGGAAAAACCCCCCACGCGTCCCGGCTTGGCAAATGAGCCCGCAGCGAGTGTGTGCCAGCTCTGTGCATGCAAGTCAAGGACAGCGATTCCAGGGATCCCTCTGCACTGGAGTCACAGGCGGTGCTATATTTTTAGCAGCACCCAGTCGACCCCTTCGTCGACCCCCTCCCTGCCACTGACCCCAACTGAGGCTGCAGCTGAAGCAAGTCGTGGCACGGTCTATCTGCAAAGCAGAGGTGTCTTGTCCAATCGTGCTGTATGCTTTAGAAAGCCCCTTGGAGAGAGTGTCATTTGCTTAACGAGTGTGTGTGTGTGTGTGTGTGTGTGTGTGAACATGCTCCACTGCTTCCAGAGTGTTTCCTGTGCAAGACATGAAGAACAGGGAAATCTCAGTGTAGGCACAGTTTCAGAGATTCCAACTGGCTTGTGGGACAAGTGAAGGAAATCATAAAAGCACTGGTTTACATATACAGCTAAACCAACCTGTTTGTTATAAACAGAAACACACACACACACACACACACACACACAATGTAACACAAATGTATTCACTATGCAGCTGTTAATTCCGCATTGAAAAAAAAAACAGGAACGGGAAATAAACGGTCATTTTCCTTCCAACGGTACATTTTTTGACGACAATCAATCAGTATGCTGTAGTAAACCTGGACAGACGGGACACGCCCACGGGACCTCTCAACGCACTCAACTACAAGCGAATGCAGGGACCAGCAGCAGACCCCCTTAACTGATCAGTCTGATAGAATACCACTCGTTTCTCAAGCTTCAAACTCCTGAAACAAGTGCGAGGAGATCCTTGGGATCAACAAAACTACCAAGCATGGCATAAACCTTTGCAAACCATGTTGTCTGGAGATCTTCAGTGCCAACATACACACTCTAAAGTGCAGAGCATCAAGTCAGGCACCTCTAATGCACTAGAATCCATCCTGATCAGATTTATTCTCCGTTATTGCAGCTGATGTGTCTCTCAATCAATTACTTCCTTTCCTGATCAACAGCTTTAGTACTCCTCTATCAGCCAAACCTTTTCATGATTCTCACCCGCACTCATGTAGCCTGCATGTGTTTCACAAGTAGGAGCACACTTAACTCATGCAACGCTCTCTCAGTGTGCAGCGCTTTCCCTCTGAAACCCTTACGCAACACACATTTCTCCTGAACACACCTGGAACAGGTATTCAGCAAAAGGGGAGTGAAAAAATGTGAATTATCTTGGGGGACCATCTACACCGTGTTCTTGTCAAACAGAAGCGAGAAGATTCAAACAGTGCTGTGACAAAATGGGCTCTGACATAACGAGGCATTTAGTGAAGAAGAAACATACAATTAGTTCCAGCTTCTACACTAATCTCGTAGTGTATATTCGCCCCGTTTTCTTTATGCATCCGCTCGACGGTGAGACGTGCGCTACAAATGGATTTAACGTCAAATTAATTTCAAGGCAAGAGAACATAAGGGTGCTTCCTCACTGTGGCTGATGGCCGAGTCGCTGCTTTTCCACTTTTTATCGGTGTTCCTTTGACAATAGAGAAGCGTTAAGGACACTCAAAGTGAACACTTCAGGCCTGGCTGTTTTTGTCATTCGAGACAAACATTACAAGCAATTACAAATAAATCCACACACTTGGAGTGCTGGGAAAAAAGAAAAAAAAAAAAGAAATATATTGTGTACAGCAGATCAGCAGACCAACGAAGCAGGAATCAGAGAGGTAATTATAACTGATGGAGAAGATTTCATACCGAGATCAGCAGAAAGAACTGTTGGTCTTCATCATCACACAACCTTGGAGCTGACATTTCAATTAGAAATTGAGAGAGAGAAGATGGTATAGATAGACACTTTCAACGGTGTTTTTCTTTCTTTCTTTCGCCTGATAATGATTACTGAAAATGTGCTCCATCGCCATTTTATTCTTCACACACAAGTCTGTTTCTTTCTCTGGATTACTACCATCATCGAATTTAAGAAAATACAGTGCAGACGAGTTGTGAAACTGAGCCGGGCTGACGGAGGTGCGGGGACGTCTGCTTCTTCACATGATGTCTGAAACGCAGCATTGCCTGACACGTTATACAGCAAAGACAGGGGTTTTGTGATGCGTGAACAACGTTAGCAGAATTTTAATCAAATGATGTCGGGACATTAAACGAGAGCACCTGAGAGCTGAGCGTTTCTGCATGGTCTGACATCTACAGTAGATTAAACTGGAATGAGAACACGGGAACCAGGAATTAATGGCTTTTGGTTGGAAAAGCATTCTGTTTACTTGTTCTGTTTGTGCATGATTAGCAGAAATGTGTCAGCTAGCTTAATTTATTAATAGTAGTGAACTGTAACCGTGACATAACATTTACAAGAAACACAACTAAAAGGAAGCGTTAAAACACGTCATCACGGTTCACAACGGTTACGTTTACTGAGTTTCCGATACTGATGTTGGGTGCGACGACTGAGCTAGCTTGTTCTCGAACCTCCCTGTTCACGAAACAGCCATTAGCAATAAAATGGGTGGAGACATACTGAAAGCTTAGCTCTATCTTTTTTCCGACTGAAAACTTGGCTCTATTTTTTTTCTACACAGCCCTACATGCACAATTATATTTTTTTAAACACCTATTTAATGTGCTAGCTAAAATGTTACTCAAGTAGTCCGCCTGCCAGATTCCCTTAGGCTCCTCCAAACCAAATCTTTCACTTATCCCCAAGTCAAGTTACTGCTGTTAGCGATTGGGTACATGTATGCAAGTGAACCCCCATCCACCCGGAATCGTTTTGTTGTTAAGTAATAAGGATGAGAGATAAAACACTTGAGGTCATGATTCTTAGTTTGTTAAATGAAAAACTGTTAACATGTTCACCTTTTGGCACCACAACTTGTATACATCTTTCCTGATGTAATGCTATAATATATACATGGAGATGTGTGTGCAAAGATAGYATGAAGGCCCGTGAGATTTAAATAATAATAATAATAATGATAATTTTACTTTAAAAATGTGATAATTTTCATCTAGGTCAAACTAACAAACACCACACTAACAACTGTAACACGTTGTGTCATTAGCTACTACATCAGTGTAACAGTAACACACTCCTGAAACGCCTGCTGCTTTACCGGTCCTTTCAAACATCACCCCAGAGTTACACACGGTCACGCCCAGCGAGTATACACCTTCACAAGCAACACTGAGCATTACTGCCTCCTGGACCTACCTCACCTTAGCGGAACGCCCGTCATTATACATGTGTGTTTAAGATATCCAGCACACTGACATAGTCAAGATCTTGACCTGAGAGTTCATGGCTAACATGATGACTCTGAAAAGCTTACTAATGACTCTGGAGTACGCTACAACTGACCAGGCGGCGCTCGTTAGTTCCACGAGAATGAATAACATACAGACGTCTAAGAAAAGCCAAACAAATTATGCAGATTATAAGGAAAGGGCATGCAGAATCTCTCACATTTCAATTTGACCTCTGACTCCGAGTTGCAAAGTTCACTTAACCCAAAATAGTAAACAAAGAAAGAGCAAATCCTACAGGCTGAAATTGGCACTCCATGTGCGGTCTTCCTCATGTGAAAAAAAAGAAAAGATGGACCGGACTTATAAAATGTTAACATTCTGTGGATTTAACACATCATAACGGTGATACCGTGTTAAAGCACATCAGCATGTTAAGTATAAATGCGCACACTTTCCTTAACGCTACTAAAATTGCAGTGATAGGAATACGAGTAAGCTGCACCTTTATCCATCAGGTATACATCCTCATCCCTTACAAATCATCCTTTATGCAGTAATGTGACGCGAGCTGAGATGCAGTTGTGTATTAGTTTACACATCCTTCAACAGCAGCACAAGTGGAAAAGTTACCTTGTGTATTTCACTACAGCAAAAGCTGATGGAAGAACACAACAACCTGATGCATGGTTAAAAGCATCTGACTTAATCCTAAAGCATAATATTCTAGTATCGTTTCTTGCCTGAAGCATTCTGACATTCTTTTGTGTCCCTGATCGAACTGAAATCTACAAGAAAGTGTAAAAGCGGTGTTGTTCCACTGCTCCTGAACTTTGACCAGAAGCATTTCTGTTTTGAACCTATGCCCTCAGTCGCGGTGACGCAGTCGCCCTCGGTGCGCAGCTCCTCACGTACACTGATACTTGAAATTCACTACGTCCGAAGATCTGGCCTGTTGAACAGCGTAGCACGGAGCACTTCTCCGCGGTTGCCGCCGTTTCCATGAATCACCAGCAAGGAAAAATAAAAACTCTTTATTCAGAGCTATTACAGAATTTTGATTATATATAATTTTTTTTTTTATTATTGCCATTTCCAAGGACAACCATTACAGCATGACACGGTTATCTAATCAGACTCGCACGGAGGCGGTCTTTCTTTATACGGCTGAGTGACGGAAAGGCAAAAGTCTAAAGACTGTAGGTTCTTGCGGAGTTTATTTCATAACACTGGTGCAAACCTGCGCTTATTAAAACGGCACCGTTTCATCATGTAGCTGAATGTCAAGGGATTCGACTACATCATTAGGGAATAAGCGGGGGAAGAAAAAAAAAGAAACAAAAAACCTAAGTGGAAAAGATCTACTCACTGACCTACAACCCGAATCCATGTAGATTGCTCATGAGGAGTCTGCACAGCGTTTTATTTCTGCATCAACTCAAAAAGTTTGAGTCAGGCATGTTAGATGATGAGTCTTGTTCTCGCACATGCATCAGAGACAGTATAAAACTCAGGAATATTACCGAATCGGACAACTGGATTGATAATGAACAACATAAGAGTCAAACAGTGGACACATTTGCGTTATCTCTTAAACATTAACACACTTAGACCATGTGTGTACACTGTACCAGTCAACTCTAGTGTCAGAAGCAGCATGCAAAACCAAAATGAGGTTTTGTGCTACATTTCCACACACCGAAGACCTTAAACCTTGTGCAAGCCCACCGCAATGAGCCCGATCAAGAACAACATGATTCACGAGGGCTAGAACTTCTTTCTAATGTCATTTTCACCAGCTTTCACCTGGCATTGAGGCAGCCTTTAATCTCTTGATTGTTCACAAGCTAAAATGCCCAAGGAAATGCAGAGAAGGGGAGAGAGAGAGAGAGAGAGAGAGAGAGAGAGAGAGCACAGCAAACGACAGCCAGCTAGCAAGCTAACACCTTTCTCTTATATCGCTACAGAAGACTAAAAACAGTCATCATGCAAGTTAAGAAGAGTAGACATGTAAAAGCTCTTCTGATGATTATAATTAAGATGATCGACCTTCCTGCTATTAAGAAGCTTCATCTCAAGAGTTGCTCGCCGGTCCAAAATCATACAAATATACACACTGTTCTCAACACGCCTGCTTAGCTCTTTATTTATGCATTTTCAGACTTTATAAATGAAAATTAGAAAGAAAGAAATGACCCGTTATCTGTCTATCTCTATCTCGCACGCGCCGTTACACAGTGGATTTAAGGCGGGGAGGAAGGGGGGGGGGTATGGAGTGCCTCACCTATCCTATGTATGCATCTAGCCTAGGACTATGTCGCTGTCGATATGCAAGAAGTGTGTGTGCCTGTGTGTGCTAGAGAGAGAGAGATAAATTCACTCATTTATCATTTTCACACACAAAAAATAACACACTTAACGCAACAATGCAATGAGCTCTTTCTCTCTCTCTCTCTCTCTCTCTCTGACCTGTCATCATGCTGCGCGAGCCTGGTGTGCCACGCGCGTGCACTCGAATCGCGTGCAGTCGTCTTCTTTTTTTTTTGTTATTTTTTTTTTTTTAAATATTTAAATCCCAACGACTTAACGGTTACTCTACAACGGTTCCTCTCATTCTAMCAGGCGCACTTAACTAACCTAGCTAACAAACTAATTCAATGAGAAGAAAAATAAGCCTTCCTCTTAAATTATTTACCCGGAGGATAGTTTTTTTTTTAGTTGCTGTTGTTTTCTGCTTTTAAACCTAATTAGTCCATTCACTTCACTTGGCTGGTGGTTACTATGAGCTAGTTCTCACTGCTAGCCAATTTGGCTAGCTAACGTTAAAGAAAGGGCTGAAACAGTTCCTGAGGTGGATATATATATACAGTATGTACACAGGAGAGAGACGGGGAAAAAAAAGAATAAACCTTAACCAACTGCTCAGAAATGAAAGCTGCATAGAGAAATATATTCCAACGCAAATGTACGAAAATGCAAACGATGGACAATGATTAAAAATAGATTATATAGCTAGACGTTTATATAATAAGACACTCACCGAAGCGGCGTTCGCACAAGTCTCCGTGAGCCGCACTCAGGCAGCCTGTCCACCACCACCCTCCTCCTTCAATCTGCAGCGAGGCCCCGCCCACCGCCGAACGTCGCGGTAGAACACGTGACCCACGTCAAGGAGGACCGCTCCCTATTGGCTCAGCCGAGATATCTGTCGCTGCTGGAAACCGTGACGTCACCTCTTATGCTCTGGAACACATAGAATTATATGTATATATATATATTTATTTATTTATTTATTTTAATATTTACGTTTTAAAAACCTTATTCGTGCGACGACAGAATTCGAAGACATTCTGTTTTATCATTTATAAAATAAAATAAAAAAAACGGGAAAAAAAATGATATACAAATGAGCTCGTGCACTAGTCAGCGCCGGCTCTCTAAGCCCCGCCCACAGTCTGGGACAAGTCTTCCCCAGCGGCTAATTAAAGCCGACGTCACTCTTTCCATGACGTAGAGATTTTCTATCTCGATTCGATGGCGCTGTGCAGGCAGAACCACACACATACACACACACACACACACACACACACACACAAATTCTAATACTTTATCAAACATACTGCAAATTTCTTACTTAGCTATTTAAACAAACATTAAATACACTTCACCTTGTGCATGCACAGGGAATCATTTAAACCTACATTGCACATGCTTTATATGCTCAAAAGTATTTGGACAGCTGACTGTCAGCGATCATGCTTGTTTAACATCCCATCCCAGATTTAGTCCCTCTGTTCTCATATGATGAGCTCCATTCTTGTGGGAAGATATTTCACTCCGTTTGGAAGCATGGCCGTGAGGATTTTGTGTTTGAGAGCATCAGTGATGTCAGGCGTTGATCTTGGGCAAGGAGACCTGGTGTCCCAGTTCATCCTAAAGGAATCCATCACAAACGGCAGCAGCTCAGGTTGCCATTGTTGGGCCCTTGAGAAAAGCCCTTATCCATATCTGCTGTAGGGGGTCTGTATCATAGCTGATCATGAGCAGAATTCCACTCTGCAGTAATGTATATGTGACAAATAACAACTTAACATCAGTGGGGTATAGATCAGGGCTCTGTGCACGATATTCCACACGATATTCCAGTTCCTCCACATCCCTCCCATTTTATCCGGGCTTGGGACAGACACAGCAACAGGGGTTCACCTGCCGACTCACCTACCAATGAGACACTGATGCCCATGGAAACTATATA